>JAADXI010001124.1:0-11261 GCA_023337615.1 Pythium brachiatum | reverse complement strand
GCCCTTGCCCAGCGCGTCTGGGTCAGGCGCCGACACGGCGGGCCACGTAGAGTTGAGGATCTCCTCCAGCATCTGCATGTTGCGCGGCACGTCTTGGGTGATGGTCTCAAACTTGACGGGGATCAAGTGACCGCCTGTCTTGACCATATATGTAGCCAGCTCCTTTGGATCACCACCAAGCGGATAGAACTCGACGCCGTGCTCAGTCACAAAGTCACGGTACACAGCGTGCGTGGCGAGTCGCACGCGGTGTCCGTCCTGCTGGAGCCTCATGGCAATGCCCACAAATGGCTGCACGTCACCACGCGTACCCACGACCATGATGCAGATGTTCATCACAGGCACTTGCCTGTCTCCCTGTGTTGCGTCCGAAGCCTCAGAGAGCGATCTCGGTCGCGCAGCAGACTCGCGGCGCTGTTTCTGCAGAGCACTGAGGTCGATGTCGTCCTCATCGATGATGTCCACGCGGATGCGACCACTCTCATCGTGCACTGCGATTGCTGTGGACTCTGTGCTCACTGGTGGTGATTCAGTGGACGCTGCTGGCGGTTGCTTCCGTGAATGGCCCCACATCTGCAGTTGAAGATGCGATAGAAAACGCATTAGAACTCCAGCAACAACGGCCAGTCGCAGCATCAGCACAAGAACACCACGCCCATGCGCGTGTACGCATACATAGATGGATACACACAGAGAGAAAGAGAGAGAGGGAGAGAGCGACGTACCAGCCAGTGGCGCGAGCCTGCTGGCGTGCGATCCATTTTCACGCCAAGCATGAGATGGCTGCAACTGCAATTGCGTTGTGATTGCTCGCTTGACCGCGTCGAGGAAGAGCTATCAAACCTCAATTTTGAGGTGCAATACTCAGAATGAAAGAGGCTACTATTCAGAGCCGACCACCAATGATGATGAGCATCAGTATGATGCAATATTACGCCATGATGATCGCCTTGGCAATTCAGTGCATGCGACCAGTCGTGCGTGGTTACTAGCAGCACCGTATAGCTACGTACGTAGCGCTGCGGATTGTATGCGTTATAGCGCAAGAGGATTCGCGTGGAGTTAGCAAAAGCGTGTCGGGAGGACCACTCGTTTTCGATTATATTCACTTGTTAATACCGTAAAGCACAGAACGAACCACTGCGGGCAAAGGGGGGAGGGAGGAGGGAAGGCATCTCGTACACGACGCGACCGACAGTGACAGCCACTAGCGACGCACGGACAGTCTACGCGTTGCTAGCGCCAGCCCACCGCATGCGCAGCAACCGCATCGTCTCTCCCTTTGATGGAGGAGTCGCCGTACGGTTGCTGCGGCTGGGAGGCAGCAAGCACTAGGAATCGCCAAAGACCCACACGCACGCGGACGATTACAGCGATGGATCGCCGTCGCATCAGTAACTGGAACGGACACTGCGGCGACTAGCGCACTAACTAGATCCACACGCCGTCGTCGTCGCCGCCAGCGGAGGCGCCTTGTGCGTTCGCTGCTGCTGTGGAGTCCGCCTTGCCCGCTGGGTTGTGGTCCACCTTCCTGGACGACGACGCTTCCTTTTTCATGCGCTGCGTGCCGTACGACACGGCGAACTCGAGCGTGAGGAACCACGTCATCTTCTCCTCTGCCGAGTCAAAGCACACCTGGATCTTGCGCCCTCGGTTCAGGCCAAGCATCAGCCCGTACCGCTTGCCGTCCCACTCGGCCACCGACCGCACTAATCCCGAGAGCGCCAACTCTGCGTCTTCGTCCTCCGACTCGTAGCAACTGAAGCTGTCCTTGGTCACGACGATGAAATACCTGGTCCACACGTCGTCGTCCGTCAGACAATGCGCCCATCCTTCCTTGGACATGCGGCTCTTGGACGCCTGCGGGTTCTTGACGGCGGCCGAGAGCACGGCCATCCACGCCGTGTACGCCACGTGCGTGTCGGCCACGAGCCGCACTTCCTTGCCGCCCGAGAGATGCAGCACCATGCCATTGTGTTCCGTGGTGAGCGGCGAGACCTCGTGGAATTCCAGCACGCCGCGCGGCGAGCGGCTCGTGTCTTCGCTGTCGTAGTACGTGAGCACTTTGCCGCTGAGCGTGAAGTAGCGGCGCGGCCACGAGCGCAGCGTCTCCTTCTGCTTCTTCATCCAGCCCTGCATCTGGACGTCCGAGTCGTCCGAGAAGCGCGAGGCCTCGGCCATCGAGTGCGAGTTGTTGGAGCGCGGCTCTGAGCCGACTGACTGCGCCGAGTTGCCGCGCATGATGCCGCGGAGACTGCTGCCGATGGGCGCCATATTCTACGAAATGTAATAGAGCGGAGGGGAGGCGAGGAGAGGAGGGGACTTGGAGGACGCACGGACGAACGGAGGAGACGGCGGCGGTGCCTTCGACTCTGACGGCGAGCGGAGGAAGGGAAGAGGAGGCAGCGGGACGGAGCGGAGGAGGAAAGAGGAGGAAAGCAAACGGCCAGCCGACAAATAATCCGGACCAACCCACCCGCCAGCACAGAGGGGAGAGAGAGAAAAGGAAAGAAAACGGAGCAAAATAAAGAAGCGAGCGCCCGTGACACGGAAACAGCGGGCAATTTGCCAAGTTGCAGCACGGGGAAGGCGGCGAGTTTACACCGTGTTTTGGAATTCGGTGAAAAACCTCAGGAGGGACCAGCTGGGCGAAGCGGACAGAGGCTGGCCGCACCACGCTGGCGTCACCGTTTAGACCGGATTCGTGTAGTCTGGACTGACCCGAGTCAAGCTCAGGCTCTGGGAGTCCCAGTGGGACGCATGCGCTTGATGCAGGCTCAAGGAAGTCTCTGCGATGGAACGCTGAGACGGCGAGGAGACATGGGCCATGTCGCATGGCGCTGTACTAGTTCGTCGGGTCCCAGCCCACTCAACTGCCACAAGCGGGGATCCAACGGCGTGTTCACAACCTCTCGATGATGATCCAGTTTCAGAGGTTATCACATAGTGGCCTCACAACCATGCCATCAGTGCTTAGATAAAAGGATCGAACAACACTTAATATTACGGGTTATTGATTGTGGCATTCGACCACTTCAACATGTTTGCCCATTGACGATGAGACTCCGTCCGCTGTAGAGCTCCAAGCAGCTCGGTGCGAGTGTTAGCATTTGCAGATTACGGGCATGAGCAGCAGCAGCATGAGCGACTACAAGGAGTGCGCCGAGTACAAGGAACGCGTGAAGGCCTGCTACGGCGACTGGTTCCACCGCCTCTGGGGCGGCTCCATCGAACGCGCCAACTGCGACTACGAGGTCGACCAGTTCCGCCGCTGTGTGCAGGTGGGAGTCCGGCAGTCCACGCATCAATAGGATGCAATGGGCTGATGGAAGCGCTGACAAACGACTGGTTCTCTGTTGTAGGAGACGATGAAGAAGCACGAGAAGCAGCGCGACGACGACGACGAGCACGGCTGGATGGATCGCGCGCGAGAGAAGAAGGAGCAGTTGAAGGAGCAGGCTCGCGAGACCAAGGATCAGCTGAAAGGCAAGGCCCGTGAGAAGCAGGACGAGTACAGCGACCGCGCTGATCGCTCTTCGGACCAGTGGGGCGATACGTGGGACAACACTAAGCGCCGTGCGAACGAGACGGCGGAGGAGTGGCGTGATCGCGGCCAAGACGCCAAGGAGGACGCCAAGGACCGTGCTGGTCGCACGAAGGATGACTGGAAAGAGCGCGCCCACGACACGAAGGAGAATGTGAAAGACAGCGCCAGTCGCAAAGCGGACGAGTGGCGTGTGCGTGGCCACGAGACCAAGGAGGATATGAAGGAGCGTGCTGTGGAGAAGGCAGAAGACTGGAAGCAGAGTGGCGAAGAGTGGAAGCAGAGCACGAACCGCAAGGCCGACAACCTGAGTGACCGCGTCAAGGCTGCGGCGGAGGATGTGACCGAGAAGGTGAAGGAGAAGGCGGACGATCTCACACACACGGTGAAGGAGACAACGGAGAAGTGGACGGGCAAGGCCAAGAAAGAGCTGCCGAACGACAAGCGCGACTTGTCGATGCGCTCGCCGGACCAGATCAAAGAGGAGCTGAAGAAGCGCACGCCCGACGAAGACATTGATCGATTCCGCGGCCGCAAGTCCCGCGACTAGGACAACCGCCTGATGATTTGGAGTTGGCTGTGTCTACCCACTCGCTTTGAACGCTAGCGATGGAGAGACGGAAGCAGCGGCAGTGATAAACAAGTACTACGTAGTAAGCTCAGTTGGATGCTCAGTTTTTTGCGACTGTGGCTCGTTGGGGAGTTGGAATCGGTTGTGGCTGTTCGTTCACTTCGAGTTGCGTAAGCGACGGAAAGAAGCTCATGATAAACAATAAGCTCAAGTGTATTTTCTTCGTTTTGACGGGATGCAGGCGTCTGCCTTCCGTCCATTTCGTACTTGCACGTTTTCTGTTTACAGCTTGGCTAGCGCGGCGTCGATGTCCGCTTCGCTGCCAACCGTGAACGACTTGGTCGACGAGGCCTACAAAAAGTTCATAACATCAGTCACTACATATCGGTCCGGCAATTGCAAGGGCTCGTCTATCCTCTTTCTTACCTTGAGGAGAGCTTCGAACTTCTCAGCATCGGCCGAGGCGTCCACCGACTTGAGGAGCTTCGATGCCTCTTCGGTCGAGATCGCCTTGACGCCCGATCCCTTGGTGACGAAGATCGCCGCCTTTGGCGCGTCCACCAGGTTGTTGCACGGCACGTGGACCGCAGCGCCCTTCTCAGTAGCGACAATCTGCTTGTTCTGGATCTTGGACGCGTCAACGATCGCACCGCCGAACAGCGAAGTCACGCCGACCGAGTTCCAAATGTTGAAGTGCGCGGCGTACAGCGAGCCAGCGTTCACGTTCTGCGCACGCGCGGCGTCTGTTCATATCAACAGCAACACGAGTCAGCGACAACATACCAGCCAGCACGATCCATACACAGTGTTGCGTACCACTGGCGTTGAAGACGAGAGCCGTCTTGTCGCCCTTGACGAGCACGTCACCAGCCAGCACGAGCGACTCGGCGTCCGTGTGCTCCAGCAGCTTCTTCTTGGCCAGCGCGATCGCGCTCGTGATCGAGCTCAGATCAGCAGTGCCAGTGATCACGACCTTGGCGTACAGCTCGTCCTCCTCGCTCTTGTCCACGAGCAAGTACGCGCTTGGCTCCTGGCCCTTGAACTCGCCCTCGCTCGCGACGTACACGACGATCGGGCGCACGGCGTGAGGGTCCTTCACAGGCACACGGACCTACAACCATTGTATGAACATTCCAGTCAGTCCCTGCGGTGTTTTATGCAGCGGTGTGTGGTATCCTCAATCCGCACCAGCAAGTTCTGCGCGAAGAGCGCGGCGACTGGCGAGTCGGTGATCACGCGAACGCGCGTGCGGCTGTCCTTGAACGAGCCGACGGCGCCGTCCTGCGCGAAGATGGACTTCTGCAGCGACAGATAGTCCGTCACCTTCTCGAACACGGCCTCGTACTCGCCGAACGACACCTCCACGTCCACTTCCTTGGCCGCGACGGCCTTGCCGGCTGGGATTAAACAGTCCAATCAGTATGTAGCTCATGGTAATAAGCAGCTCCATTTGATAAAGCTCGCACCTGGCTTGGCGTCCTTGGCGAACTCCGCGAGCTTGGCCCAGCCCAGATTGCGGTAGGCGTCGCCATGCGGCGTGACGTCGTCGTCGGCCAGCGACCAGTTGAACTCGATGTTGAGGCCGTCGTGCTCTTCTGGGAATTCCACGACGAACTTGTCGGCGGCGTGCTGCAGCAAACTGAACTTGCGCGTGGCGGTGGCGCGGCGCGAGGCGGCGGCGGCGGCGCGTGTGAGACCGAGACGAAGCGCCATGATACTGCGAGGGATTCCGAGGGTGCGGCGGGCGATTCGGGCGAAGAGCTACGGACGGAAGGAAGCCCCCGAGGCAGCAGCGCAGCAAAATGACCGGCCGGAAAATCCACACATTTACAGCCAATCACACTCAGTCCAATTTATTAATGACCAATGGTAAAATATTAAATATCAACCAATAGAAGAGGAGGTGGATTCGAATCGTAGATCGATGAGGAAGATGACGCCGGCGATGGGAGATGTGGAGCTGGCGGCGTGTGGGCTGGCGCCTTCCGTGCTCAGTGAGTGCATGGACTAGAAGAGGCGGGAGAGAGTGGATAGGGTGTGAGCTGATGTGGTGTTTGTGGACTGTAGGCGGGCTGCTGAAGGCGGGCTTTCGGTACAAGGCGGATGTTCAGGGCATGTCGGCGCGCGAGCTGAGCAATGGTAACAGTGCAACCACCTTCAGAGGGTGACTAGCAACTGTTGCGTGGCATCCTGCTAAATGGCTATGTGTTCAGAGGCTGCAATTACAGCGTCAGATGCAACTGGCGTGTTGAACACAGTCAGTCCCAGCGCGACTGGACTTCAGCACGAACCGGTCACGGCGTTGGATCTAATGAAGGTCAGCAGCCTTTATCGTGAGCACAGCCAACAATTGGCTATTCGTCAGGTGTTCATCTACTTAGCGATATTGCATAGGAGCAAGAGCGACTACCGCCCATCAGCACACTGCTTCCTGCACTCGACGGCATCCTCGGAGGCGGCTTCGCGCGCGGAGAACTCACGGAGCTGTGTGAGTCGGCAGTAGGGCTCAACACTTGCCACGGCAAATGTCTCTCATCAGTGTCTGGCTCTGTTGGTCTCCTTAGGCGGTGCTCCAGGCTCAGGGAAGACGCAGTTTGGGTGAGTACTGAGTGTCTGCACTACATAGGATGACATACCTGCAGTCTGACGTTTGGTTTCAGTCTGCACGCGTGTATTGCTGCCCAGTGCCAGTTTGCAACCAGCAGCGATGCAAGATTCGCTGTGGTTTACATCGGTATGGTTGTTTGGCGTTTCGAAAAATTGGTTGGATGGTTGGATGGAAGAACGTGGCTCACTCGTGGTCATTTCGATAGACACGGAAGGTAGCTTCGTCGTGGAACGAGTCGCTGCGATGGCTGAGGCAATAGTGGAGAAGCGACCGGATCTAGCGTCCCGTGGTGTGGTTGGTAGCCTCCAATGCCTGCTCTTGAACACATTGTGCGGACTTTACTGACTGTGAAATGGCAGGATCGTGACGAGCTGCTGCGTGGAATTCTGTACTTCCGAACGCACGACTTCGTGGAGCAAATGGAAGTGATGAACGCACTACCGGAGCTGCTGCACACAAGACCAGAGGTTGGTATTGTTGATTTTTTTGAAAGGACTATGCTCTTGTAACTTTTTACGTTGCCGGGTGGCTGTCAGATCCAAATGATTGTCGTCGACAGTATCGCCTTCCATTTTCGCCACGGATTCGAAGAGTTTTCGCAACGTGCGCGGGCTTTGGACAACATGGCAGCGTTGTTGCATCACGTAGCCGTCGAGTACAACACAGCAGTGCGGACATGGTTGGAGATTACTGCTCAAAGCCGCAACGGAATACTCACACTTCAGAGCATTTTGACAGGTCCTCTTAATAAACCAAGTCACATCTCGATCTGGCGGCGCATTGAGAGGAGGAACGGCCGAGCTACCAGCATTGGGTACGGCGTCTATCTATCTCAGTCGTGAAAGCGGACCGTTTTGGTTCATGGATGTGTTATCGTAGGTGAAACCTGGTCGTACGCCATCACGAATCGGCTTGTTCTCTCGTGGGAGGTGCGATTTTGTACTCTGTGTCTTCTTGTGCAGTTCAGGTCGAGTCACGTTGTAATCATGAGCAGGACGATGTGCGGACGGTTCGAGTCACCAAATCGACTTCACTGGCTCGTGGGAGTTCCCAGTTCCAAGGTAAGTCAATTACTTCGCACGATGGGATCCGCCAAATCAAAGCTGATGATATCGGATGGGGTAGTCGCAGAAAGAGGAATTGAGGAACCATCCCATTAATCCACGAGTGCACAAGATATGAGAGACGATTTTACGAGTAAGGCTTAGTTGTGCAAAGGGTTAGCTTTGATTTTGTTTGGTGTTGTAGGATATGAACGGGGAATGCAATGGGCTGGATGGTGTCTGGGGGTTGCACAGGAGTCAGAGTAGATTGGAGACACAGAGCGCCTTGCATTGCCTTCTTAGACCAGAGCCTCCTGCGTCTGGCACGCGAGTCCCATGTGTCCGGCGAAACACTTGCACTGGCCGGTCGCATAGTCGCATGTGCCGCGGTTCGAGCACTCGAAGAGCTCGTTGAGGGGTTGCGTAGCTGGGATTTCAGCCCCAACAGCAGCTGGGAGTGTAGCTGCTCCCGCGTACTTTTCGAACGCTGTACACTTTGCAAGAGGATTGGCGGTTGCGGCGCCAAGACCAGTCGACAATGGGTGTTGTCCGGGGGCGTCGTGCTTGGAAATGTCGCACTCGAAGTAGTTCTGATAGCCCGTCAAACCCGGCTCAGCGGTGAACCTCACTTCGCACGCCAACCCAACAGTAGCAGCAACCTGTACCTTCGCCTGTACCATTCCTGTGGCTGAGGTTGGCGAGTCTCGCTTGAACTCAGACAACCACGTTAATGCCGCTATCGGTGACACCGCAACGTTGTTCAACACGTTGTTCGGGAGACGCTTCAGTGCGGTCTGGATGCTTCCGCACCCATCCGTACTCGCGAAGTTGATGGTCTCCGTGGTCCACGAGTTGCCGTATGCGTCGTGGTACGTCAGGAAACCCTTCAACACAGTCACGTCCGTGACGTGAATCACTTGGTACATCTCCGTGCCCACTTCCGTGAGTGGGTCGTCGCCCTTGGGGCACACGCGCTTGGCGCAGTTGTAGCCTTCAAACCCAGCGTCGCAGCGGCAGCCCATGATCTTCTCCTGGTCCCAGAGCGTGTACACGCGGCCCCACGCGCCACCCACGCGCTTGTTGTAGCCGTTGCCAGCGAGCTCTTCGATGAAGTCGCACACGCCGTGGCCACTGCAGTCCAGTGGGCAGCCCATACGACGGCAGCCGCTTCCGCTGTACGGCTCGTCGCACTCGCAGATGCCCTTCTCGCGGTCGCACGTTCCGCGGTTGGCGCACTCGGCGTAGTAGTGGCCGTCGTTGTCGGCCTCGGGCGTGTCTTGCCACGCGCGCGTGAACGGGCACACGCGCCCAGCGCAGTCGCCGCCCATCCAGTTCTGCATGCACTCACACACGTCGTTCTTGCCGCAGCGGCCGTGGCCTGAGCACTTGTTGGGGCACGCCGCGAGTGCGGGCGCCACCAGCATGGCCATCACGATCGCGCCGACGCACCACTTGCGCATGGTTGCTGCTTGCTTCTCGGCTTGGCTTGGCTTCAGGGATGCAACCAGTGACTTCTGCTTGTGCCTAGTGGATCACACAACCAAGTGAGTGGGGAATGAGCGGAGGAGGCGACGGATCCGCGAGGGCCAGAGCCGGCGAGCCGGCGTCGGGACCCTTGGCCTGTGCCGTGAAGAGGCGCCACTACCAGGCGCCTGCCCGCCGCCGGATCCTGTGAGGAGTCGCGCGGCGCTTGGGACAGTCAGGATCCGGATCGTGAGCAGGCGGCCGCCTCTCCAGCTCAGCGCTGCGACGATCAGTGGCTGGGATTCTGCATTGGAGATCATTGAGGGCAACAGGCTAATGGCATTGGGATCCGCGACCTTTCAGCTCCCATTTAGTTTTTTTTGGATTTGTGGAAAGGGGGATACTAAGCTGATTTGTTTGGTCCTACAGCAACAACGCGAGCCAGCCCGCGACCATGGCGATGCCACCAATGGGCTACAAAGCACAAGACACAGGTCACTAAGTCAGCCGCACGCGAGAGGGTACTGTTATGTGGGGTAAGGCTGAACTCACGGTGATCATGCCGAGCTTGCGCTGGTCCGTGAGCACCATCGCGTAGAGGCTTCCAGAGAACAGCAGCGTGCCCGAGGCGATGAGCGTGCCAGCGACGGCCGGGCGCTTGGATAGCGGGACGGCGAGCAGCGCCAGCGAGTGGATCAGCTACGAGTCGACAAGACGCAGACGAACACAAGATAATGTGAGTTCCACAGCCACAGTCACAGTCACAGGAGCTGTCAGAGGAACAGGTCCTGAATCTACGGAGCCGCACCTGGTACTGTGCGGCCGTCTCCCAGTTCTTGAGCATCTTCGGGTCCTTGACGCGGCGCTGCAGCGCGTGTGCACCAAATGCACCTACCAAATACACAGAGCACCACCATCGTCAGGTCGTTCTGTCCTTTCTCAACTTCCATTTGCCTTTCCACAGTCGTCTCAAAGCCACCACAGTAAGCAACGCACCGAGAATAATAGCGGACGCGCCTGAGGCCGCGCCCAGCTTCCACCACGTAGAGGATGAAGGCACCACCACAGCCGTCTTCATTTTGCGTGTTCTTGTGTTTCTTCTTCGCCGCCTTCTTTGTGGTCGTTGTGGGCTCGCGACGAGCGGATAGGAAGCCGAATTTAGTGTGGTTCACACCAATTACTAGTTTTCAACCAATCAAAACGCAGGTTTCCAGGACGAGAAGTTGAAGTGCAAAGCGAACAAAGCGAATGCAACGCCAACGCGGGCAATGGGAACGCCAAGTCTACGCGTGCGTGGAGGCGTCAGCGTGACGTCCAGAGCCATATACTGTGTGAATATCGATAGCAAGAACATCGTGGCTGAAGATCCAGTCGTGTGCTGGTCAGTTGGACGTTGATGCGCAACGGCTCGATCTATTTTCCGCCGCGTTGGTATCCCACGCGAACGCCACTCACGCCACTCACGCTCGCTGTCCTCCTTCGTCCCCCAGTTACTACCACACACAGCGTTGCTGTGTGCTGCGTGATCGTCGCTTCAGTCGCGGATGAGCGCTCAGAGACGCAGAGGATCCTTCACGGCGCGCCTGCGGACTGAGATCGGCGAGAGCGAACCGCCAGCGGCAGAGCCCACCACCGAACAGGTCAATTCTATCCCACAACAGCATTGCCGATACACACAAGACTCATCATACATTGCTGTGTTGTACAACAGGAAGGATTCCCATGCCCAAGTCAGATCAGGGTGCGTCTTGTATCCATCGGAGTTATCTATGCGTTGCTTCCCACTAACTTGTAGTGTGACTTGTAGCCGCTCCTCCACTTCTACAAGTACTTACAGCCTCTTCCCAGCGGCCGCAAGCTCCAGTTGAACCTACCAGCGACCGTGGTGTGTGAGAAGCGTTGTGGAAAGGAAGAGGTGTTGTCGCTGCGCACAGACGCGCTCGGCAACGTGCTCAGTGACGACAAAGGACCGACGTGGCGCAAGCGATTGCTCACGGATTTCATCGGCGAGGACCACCAGAACGCCGCGTC
>JAADXI010001123.1:0-11261 GCA_023337615.1 Pythium brachiatum | reverse complement strand
TGCATGTACTAGTTTAAAGTGAAGCCGGGAGATTACTCTGCGCAATCCGATCCGAAGTGAATGAAACCAGCGATCCATTGATCGCCTGGTCTGTTGATCCCTGACGAATCCGATGGGGGAGAGAGATAGAAATAAGGAGGAAGGAGAAGGAAATCTTCCGACCTCAGAATGGGCTTGTATTCTGCTTCCAGACAATAAGTGCTTGGCTAGTCTACAAGTCTACATGTAGAAAACCAAGTGGCCGCATACATTTGGGGTGAGCCAGACGTCCCAGTTCATCTACATCGTGCAGCCATTCTTCACACCCGCACGAAAGCTCCCGTCCAAAAACCCTTAGTAGCAGAGCCAACATCGTCGACGAGTTGCATGGCACGATAATCTTTAGCATGACGTTATGGCGAGTGAGGATGTCGATGAACGAAAGACGAACAACGGAATGGTAGAAGTGGAGCCAGCGATCAGGGGTGACGTTACAGTAGCGATACGCGTAAGCGTACAGATATGCCCACAGCGACTCTCTCGCTGTCAAATTGATCATGCCGGGCTTCGTTGACAGAAACAAACGCTTCGCGCACATTCCCAATGAGCCCTTCAGTCAAAAATAGCTGTCTACGAAGGTATCGGCCACGAGGATGAGGCGACCACCGCTGTCTTTGACCTGCCTATGCTGCATTAGTAGGAATGGTGCGGACCACCCAGGTCAGCCCCAAGCTGTCCGGTATTGTACCGACCCAGGATCCGCAACATACTCGCGCCTCGTGCGTACTTCTTCGAGATCTCGCGGTCGAGTGGACAGGCAGCTACTCGGTCGACAAGACGCTCGCGCTCTTTGCGTACACCGAGTCCTGCTCCCCACTAAAGACACCGTTATGGCTCCTTCTGATGCCGCTCGCCGCCGTCGTGAGCCCACTGCTCATCGAACTACTCCATCTCAACGATCCGCTTCTCGGCTGGCATGCCAACTCCATGTTCTTCGTCCGCACGGCAATCCGCGGGACGGCGATTTCATTCTGTATCGACTCCCAGTCGGAACTGTACATCCCCGAGCAGAAGCAACCCCCTGGCTTCACTACTTCTCATGAACTGCGTCCAAGGCGCGATCATGGCGGGTGCCACTGCAGCCATCGCTGCGATCGCCGGCGTTTTCCCCGTGCCCTTTGTCGCAGCAGCAGCCGCTCCGATCTACGCGGCACTGAGCTGGGTCGTCAGATCTGTCTTTATCCGTGTGATGCTCCCAGCTGAGACCGACCCTGTCCGCATCAATCGGATCAAGCGGCGGCTTCCGCAGGTGATGCGCCTCGTCACATTCGGCCTCATGCTTGTCTACATCTACAATGCATTCGCCGCCGTGTTCTCGCAAGTCCCAGAGCACTACCGCGTCGCGTTGACGGTTTTGCTCCAAGTCATCAAGGTAGGTGCGACACGTCGTCAGTGGAAGCTCAGCCACATCGGTGAGGACCACGGCCAAAACGAACTCGACGTCAGCGAGGACTTGGCGACGGCCCACGTGGCCTCGGGCGCGCGCTTCTTCCACTCGCTGTTCACGGCCACGTGCCTACAGAAATCCAAGTCCTACTTGACGTTAGTCTTCGTCGTCGGCTTTGCATTTGCGCAGGACGTCGCAACTGTCCGCGCCTTGACCGACCTCGAACACAACGTCGCACACGCGACGGAAGCGCTCACTCGCACTAATAGTAAGAGCTCGACAGACACCCAGCACCGCGGATTTCAAGAGACTCTCCAGTGTATCGCTGAACGGGTGCGGATGATGCACGTCGATACTTCATCACCCCAACAGACCCACGTCGGTATGGCTCTCGCAAGAGACAAGTCCTTTTACATCTTCCGCCAGCAAGCGGACGCTGCCATCTCCACCCATGCCGTGACCTCAAGTACGCAGTGCTCACACAGACTCACCAAGCAGCCGCCCACGCCTCACGAGACAGCGTTTCTACTCAGCGCTGCTCGCCTGCTCCACTGTCGTGAGGCCGCACTGCTTCGTCTGTACATGGAGATCTTCGTGCCCCTCGTGTACTTCGCCTACATCGCGCTGGTCCAGTACTCGCCCAACATCGCGTACTTGCCAGCGTTGCAGGACAGTGACCTGTCGTCGCTTGCTAGCCGCTTAGCTATCCAAGCCGCCGTGAAGATCATGGCTGTAGTTTTCATCCTACGCCGCCACTGCCGCGAGTCAGGAGGGCTCAAGCAACTGGCGTTCGCTCTCAGTAGCATGCGTACGGTCGTGCTGGCCAACAGCTTGAAGAGCGCATTGGGCGTATTCGACTTCCCGTTGCTTCACAACGGCCACGACTTCTCGTTCCAGTTCAAATGGCTCCACGGCCGCAACTAAGCTGTGACACACACATACACACACACACACAAAACCTCTGTGGCGATCCGCTGGCGAAGGCTGGAAATGGCGACGGCCCCAAGAGCAGAGACAAGTACATTTGTATTGTATTTTAAAATACACCCAAGAAATAAGTACTTTTGTCCTGTGCTTGTTTACATCATCCTTTGGAGCTCTTTACAATAGCTTGGTTTCACTATGCCCATCCTATCAACCATCACTCTTGACCAGCTTGACACGCATCATTGTTGACGTTTTCTCCCATCTCCGTTCCAGTTGACCGATCTTGGCAAGATTCTTGCTCTGCTCTCGGTCTCCGCACAGAGCCATTCGCCGACCAGTCACGCCCCGCTCACTGCTCTCGCTTCCATCTCCAGCTCACCATGGCGACTCCCACCGCCACCACCGACGTGGGCATGAAGTACCGTTTCCTGGGCGACTCAGGACTGCTGGTCTCGGTCTTTGGCTTCGGCTGTATGGTGCAGGACGACAAGAACACGGACAAGGCCTACGAGGTCATGGTCCACGCGTACAAGCACGGCGTCAACTTCTTCGACACAGCGGAAGTGTACGACGCCGGCGGCTCGGAGCGTGTGGTGGGTCAGGTGCTCCAGCGTGGTATTGAAGAGAAGGTCTGGACGCGCGAGGATCTCGTGCTCTCCACTAAGCTGTTCTTTGGCCCGAATGGAGGCCCGAACGGCCGTGGACTCAGCCGCAAGCACATCATCGAAGGCGCCAAGGGATCGCTGCAGCGTCTCGGCACAGACTACGTGGACGTACTGTTCTGCCACCGTCCGGAGAAGTTCACGCCCATGGAGGAAGTGGTGCGGGCCATGAATTTCGTGATCAACCAGGGCTGGGCGTTCTACTGGGGCACCAGCGAGTGGCACGAGACCGACGTGCTGGAAGCGTGTCAGATCGCTGACCGCCTCGGTCTGATCCGCCCAATCGTGGAGCAGCCAGAGTACAATCTGATCAAGCGCTCAATGGTTGAGGTGGACTTCCAGTCGCTGTACAAGAAGTACAAGCTCGGTCTGACGACGTGGTCGCCGCTCGCCTTTGGCCTGCTCACGGGCAAGTACGCCGCTGGCATCCCAGAGGGGACTCGTCTCTCGAACGCGTACTTTGCGTCGCTCATCGGCGACGTGAACGAACGCGCTGCACAGGTCGAGAAGCTGCGTCCGATCGCCAGTGAGCTGGGCTGCTCGCTGGCGCAGCTCGCGCTCGCGTGGGCCGCGTCGAACGAAAACGTCTCCACTGTGCTGCTCGGTGCGTCCAGTCTCGCGCAGCTGGATGAGAACCTCAAGGCGTTCCCGTTTGTCGCCAAGATCACACCGGAAATCAAGAAGCGCATTGAAGAGATCGTGCCATTCCAGTACGCGCCAGCCAAGTACGACGGCTACTACACTATGCGTCAGCAGTACCTTTAGTCTTTTCACTACCCCCCCCCGAATAAACGCGACTACGTGAGGCGCGTGAGCGCAAACATATCGATGGGATACTCGGTCTCGCCCTCGAGAGCAAGATCCGAGAGGATCTTTCCGATCACTGGCGTCATTTTGGCGCCGTGGCCGCTGAAACCTGCGCCGACGACCAGTTGCTTGCTCTTGAACGCGTTCTTTTCGTCGTTTGGAGCCTCCACAAAGTCAAGAATGAAGTCCTCGTCCTGTGTCACCGAGTACATACACAAATCGGTCTTGTGCACGGCACTGGTGTCCACGTGGGGCAGAAACTTCCGGATGAACTCCTTCATATTGGCGACGTCCTCTGCCGGTTGCTGGGTGATCTGCTGGCGAGTGTCAGGATCAACTTCCGGACCAAGATGACTGCAGACTTTCACGCCGATGGCAGTGTCTTGCAGTGGCAGACCGTAACAGCCTGAACCGCCGTAGTCGATGAAGACGGGGAACTTGTCCGGCGTGTACAGCTCGCTCTTAGTCGCCTTCCAGTACGTTCCGAATGTCGCGCGTGGACGAATAGCGACGTCCACACCGTCCGATTGCTCGGACAATAGCTTTTTGGTCCACGGGCCAGCCGTCACGATACACTGTCGTGTATAGAGAGTCGTTCCGTCCTCCAGCGCGATCTCGACCAGCTCTTGGTCCGACTGCTTGACGCTCAGCACGCGTGTACGGTCGCGAACTTGGACTCCGTGGGCTCGAGCCAGCTTCTGAAGCGTGGCCATCGCACGCGTGGGGTTGAGAATCGCTGCGCTGGGATTGTACACCGCGTGTGCGCTTGATGGAAGCGAGAATCCTGGGAAACGTTGGTTCACTTGACCGCCCGTGAGCTCTTCAAAGGGCTGCTGAAGATCCGATAGTACGCGGCAGATCGCTTGCAGCTTGGCTGGGTCGTGGGCAAAGTCAAGCTCTCCAGTCATCTCCAGCAGCTTTTCACCCGTCGCGGCTTCGATCTCTTGCCACATGCGCAGCGAGTCGATGCACATGCGCGCGTACGTGGCGTTTGGATACGCGATGCGGAAGATGCGGCTGTCGCCATGGCTGGAGCCGAAGGCATGAAGCAGATCGAATTGTTCCAGCAGCAGCACACGCAGCGGAGAAGAAGCGGTCTTGTTGACAGCAGCGTAGTAGGCGGAAGAACTGCCCATGAGCCCAGCGCCGACGACGACCACATCGTAAACGTCCGCGGGTGCAGAGGCGGCGGAGCTGCTCATAGCGAACGGCTCAGAGGAGAGTAGAAGGCGACGCGGTGCAAGACGAGGAGTGAGGACGGACCCACGTGCGGTGTATCGTCTAGGGTAAGAGGGCGTCTCCACATCACGTGACGGAGCTGACGCGAGCTGATCGCCACAAGAGCGTTCCGCGGTTGCCACCGTGGAAAAATGGAAACGCGCCTTTCTCAAACTGAGTCTGATCCAAGTGTTATCTCTTAAACCCGTAAATACCATCACTCTTGCTAGTCACACATTCGGTTTTAGCAGGAAGCCAAGATCCCCATCGAACAACTGCAGTCTCACATTTCAAGATGGTGGTGGAGATGAAGTACCGGCTTCTAGGCGACTCGGGGCTGCTGGTGTCTGTGCTGGGGCTGGGCACGTGGATCACGTTCGAGGGCGATGAGACGCAGGCCGTAGACAAGGCGTACGCGCTCATGCGCCACGCATTCGAAGCTGCGGGCGTCAACTTCTTCGACAACGCCGAGTGCTACGGCGACGGCCAATCCGAGCGCGTGATGGGCGAGGCAGTGCGGCGCGGCATTGCTGACGGCGTGTGGACGCGTGAGGATTTAGTGCTCACGACCAAGATCTTCATGGGCACCAAGAGCGGGCCGAACGCCCACGGTCTCAGCCGCAAGCACGTGATCGAAGGCGTCGCGGCGTCGCTGCAGCGGATACGACTCGAGTACGTGGACGTCGTGTACTGCCATCGACCGGACCCGCGCACGCCAATTGAAGAGACGGTGCGAGCGATGAACTATGTGATCAACAAGGGCTGGGCGTTCTACTGGGGCACGAGCGAGTGGACGTCCCACGATATAATGGCGGCGTGTGAGATCGCCGACCGCCTTGGCCTCATCCGCCCGATCGTCGAGCAGCCGCAGTACAACATCTTCGAGCGATCGAAAGTGGACTTTGACTACGAGAATCTATATCGCAAGTACAAGACCGGGCTCACGACGTTCTCGCCACTCGCGTACAGCGTGCTCACGGGTAAATACGCCACGGAGATCCCGTCAGGGTCTCGACTCTCTCAGTCCAAGTACACGACGTTCGTACCCGAGCTCCAGGCACGCGTCCAGCAAGCAGAAAAGCTGCGGCCAATCGCTGAGGAACTAGAATGTTCCATGGCACAGCTCGCGCTCGCGTGGTGCGCGTCCAATCCGCGTGTGTCCAGCGTGATCATGGGTGCCTCCAGTATCCAGCAACTGGACGAGAACCTAGCGGCCCTTGCGGTCATCGAACGTATTACACCAGAGATCCGCCAGAAGGTAGAGGGCGCTGTGCCCTTCACACCCAAGCTGCCAACGCTCGACACGCGCTACTCGACAATGCGGGACAAGTACTTTCTCTGAGGTCTGTCTGTTCTATAAAATGATACTACATGCGCTTAGGAAGAAGTGGATCTTGAAAGGTCACTAAGTTGGGTCCGCCCCTGCGACCCACGGTATCCTTTGTCTCTCTCGCACTAATCGCCTCATCAATCTCCTCTGTCTAGGGCCTCGCTTTCATCACCTCGTTAGTTCATGCTACGCTGCGTGCTGAACGACGTCGTGCCGGCGCTGGCGTTCGCCGTCGGCGCGCTCACGCTGCTCGTACCCTTCATCATCGTGCGCGCCACGCACACGTTCGTCGGTGGCCTCGTCTGGCCTTTCATCGCCGATCTTTCGCGCGGTAAGTCATGCTGTAAGTTGTGAAGCAGAATCTTCATGAGTTTGTACTTCTGACTGTGTGTGTGCGCGTAGACTTTCCGTCCTCGGCCGTGTTTGCTATCGGCCTGAACACGCTCGCGCTACTGCTCACGCTCGTCTGGACGCTGAACTACCGCCGGCACCAGCGTTTCTTGGAGCAAGCGCTACTGGATGAAGCATGTATCACTTCATTCCGCCGGCAGTCGTATCTCTGCAACACCATAGGATGCGTCGGCTCGATCTTGCTGCCACTGTACGCCTTCACAGCCGTCTCCTCTACGCCGCAGCGGCTTGCCGGTGCCGTGTTCCTTGTGCTCCAGGCATTTGCCTGCTTCGTTAACGTGGGTGGGCTACCAATCCCACTGTTTTGCTCGCTCTCTAACGATATTGTGATGGTGTGACCAGTCCTACCTCAGCTACCGTATATGTCTGGTCAAGCGCGAGGAGCTCGAGACTGGCGTATTCGTTACTATCAAGCACGCGCCTCGCAGCGTCGCGATCGAGAAACTCACTGCTCTCAAGAAGGCAAAACGTGGGTTCCTTGTGGAGTTGGCGTGCTCAGCCCTGTTCATGATGTCGCTGCTGCTCTACCTGCCGCTGCTGTACGAGGTCGCACCGGCCCAGCAGCTCACGATCCAAGACTGTATCACTCGTGGTCTGGGTGACCACTACTGCAACGAGACTGTGCGAGCCGGAGGGGGTGATACGTATCTATGGGATTACGGTACGTGCATCAGCTCCCTGCCCCTGATAAGGTCTCAGCTAACAGGGGTTGGTGTCGTACAGACGTGGACTTTGCCGGCTATCAGGTCCGCGCGTTCGCGCAGCTCGGCTGCTTACTCACGCTTCTCGCCTACACGTTGAGCTTCGTCGTCAGCAACAATGGACAGGAGGAAGACGACCAGGACGGCCGCGACCACATGTACCACGCGGCTGTGAGTCGTGAGTCGCCGCTTCTAGGCGGTGAAGGACCCATGCCAGGTCGTCGACGCAGCCAGTCCAGGGCAGAGTCTCCAGCCAAACGCCGCATGCGATCTCCGTCCGGATCGCCGCCCAAACCCGCCACGTTCTCGCCCAAGTCTCCTGCAGGCCGCTCAGGCCCTGGCAGCTACGTCAGCGTGTGAAGTCACTAACGTAACATGTCAGTATATCGAAAACGATCTTCCGCGGAAGGTCGTGAGTTCTCTCCTAAGTACGATGCCCTTCCCAGCATTCCAAGCTGACGAGGTTTGGCGGCGGCATGGCGTGGCAGTAGACAAGAATGGCGGAAAGAAGGACTCCAAAACCAAGGTTGGTGAAACAACGGCAACGCGCAGTTATGAAGGATACGCAGCACGCACGCACACACTCATCGCCGGGATTGCCTGTGTTCCGAGACCTCACGCCTCGTTCTCACCTTCGCTGCCGTCCGATTCGAGGTGGAGACCGCCAAACCCGAGGCGGCCACCAGTGCAGCACGGACACACCCCGCCCTCGAAGTCGTCAATGTTGTCCCACGTCATGTTCCACTCAGTCTGGCGGAGCTCCGTCTCCACCACAACACGGCGCGTGCGGCACGGGGCCGCATACTCGAAGATCGGTGAGATGATTCTAACTGGAAGCGTTTTCACTGTGTTGCTGCCCACAGCGCTCAGAAACGCGAGTTTGCTTGGAAGCCCGAGAGGAGCCAAGCGCACGGGGAGGAGATCGCCATCATAGTCGGGGAACTCGTCAAGAAGCTCCTGTTCGTGGACACCGATCTGGCCTTTCTCACGGTCGACCTTCACGCACAAGTGGAGGTGTCTGAGGAGCTGGTTGCTCACCAGCATGTCGAGCGCCGTCTCAAGAACAGTATCCAACGGACTCTCCAAGCGTGGCGTGATAGTGAGGTGCACCTCCTGGAGATGCATCGCCATCGCGTGTTCTTCTTCAGCGAGGCAGCGAAAGAACTGAAGTGCGTGGGCGATTCCACTTCTTGGTGCGATCTCGATGGTCAGTTTCTTGACGCGGCAGAATCCTTCTTCATAGTACCACGCGAAGCTCTCTAGGGACGTGAGTGCGAGATTCTCGCACGCCAGCTCCTCTAGATATGGACAGATTTCGAGCACACTGCGGAGGAAGCGATCACGCGGAGGCCACGTCGGAATCTGGGTGTGGAGCGAGAGAGACTGAAGTCCACTACCGACCAGGCGAAGAATAGTCAGGATGTTCTCCTTGCGCGCCTCTGTGCAGGCCTCAGAAATAATAACTTGCTGCGAAATAAAGTACAATTTGTACGAAATTATTGATTTGGTTGACTTCGCGGTTGCATCACATTTATGTTTTGCCGGTTGAGCTGAAAGTCGCTACTTTAGAGCGTTTTTGAGTCATAATCCACCGCAAAACCACTATTCTTGTGTTGTGTCCCAAATAGTATTACAATTATATTTTCGGAGGGTCTGCCTCTGTGACGAACTGGAAGCTGAGACGGCGAACTGGATTCGTGTGAGGCAGCTCGTGCGTCATCGGAAGCGTCTCCAGTCGCAGTTCGGATCGGTTCACCCAGCCTTTGCAGGCAGCATCACGCTCAACGTCGATGATTTGAAGTGAAAATCTTGAGAAGCAGAGGCATCTCGTTCTTGTGCGAAACGCTGAGCTGACGGCGGTCGTTGTTCCTGTCCGCACTGCCTGGATCTTGGCAGTTGTTGCGCTGCTTTCGCTTGGATTTCTTGCGGTTGGTCTGCTTTCCCTTGCCTTTCTTGGCTGTTGGTGGTGGAATCGAGACGGTGACATTCGCTGATGTCGCACTAGCGTTGAGCTCGCGAACACACTTCTTCGACATGGGAACAGCACAGCGAACGGATCCGCGGCCTCCATCACCTTCTTGAAAGCCTCCAGAACGTCCGGGGAGATGCTGGCGGCACAGAGCGTGAGCACATCAAGAGGACAGAGCATGTGGCCACGAAACAGCAGCGCGATCCATTGCCACAAACGCGTGCTCGGGCTGTGGGTGTCCCTGTCGATCAAGAAGTCCAAATTTCCCACCGACAAAGCACGGATCGAGCCGCTAAGCATGATGGTTGAGAAGATGCTGTCGTAGGTCTGGACGGTCGCGTAGCTGTCCACACCGACGCTGTAGACTGGTGCGAGCCGTGCAAACCTGTCCTTGGTGAGCACCACAGTCTCATTAACAGCGAGGATAGTGGTGAGGGTCGTCACGTAGAGAGCGAAGCCATCTTCGCCGATATCCGCGAAGTCAAGGCGCAAGTGGTTCAGCTGAACGCCGAGCCCGGCGAACAGGTAATACAAGTAGAAGATCGGCATGCTGTGGTAGCCCTGGTAACCAACCACCTCGGCGCCTTGGACTCGAAACAGTTCCGCCCACTTGCCTGTGCTCGGTTGCTTCGTGCCGTTCAGCCCGCCCAGACGCTCGCAGTGGGACCACACTGTTTCCGCAACATTCATCAACAAACTGGCAAGAACGGCCATCGACTCTGGGCTCGCGTCTGTGTCCGCTTCCTGTCTGACGTCTTCATTCACCAAGATCTCCAGAGGCACCACTGGCAACTCCAGTCCACGACGCGTGCCAATGCTTCCAGTTCACCGCGCAGCTCTTCGTACGCTTTCGACACGACACCACTGACGTTCTCAAAAAAGAAATCGCTCCTGTAGCTTGGCCGCCCAGTCGAGCTTGTAGATGAGAATCCGCACACCGATACGACACATCTCGGTCTCCTCAGCATCTACCCACAGCTCTGCGACGTGCGGCCACGTCTCCTCAACCAGCAGTCGCCACGTGCCTTGGTCCGTTTTTGCGAGCAGCGCAAGCAGCTCAATCGCCTCGATCAGCATCTCGCTAGCTTCCTTGGTTTGCTTGTCTGCGTCGGTGCTCTCCATGTACACGAGCGGCCACGCGATCCACGCCTCGCCTCTCTCCACAAGCACGGGCAATTGAGCTCGTCGCAGCGCATCCAGCCACGGCCTCCAACGCGCGTCCAGGTCCATTGTGCTCGTAGATACGGTGTTGTTCTTGGTGTTGCCGCAGGGAGGATGTGAACGAGTCTGTGGCGAGGGTGGGAGAGGAGAAGTCTCCGCCGCGTTGCCGGGGATGCATGCGCGGACGACATTCAATGTGAGAGGTCAGGATATGTATTATGGCGGTGATGGGGACCATTCTGTGACGTGGGCACACTTGAATAAAATACACGAAATGTAATATGGGTTATCACAGGTAAATCGAAGCTGTGTGGGATCCATCATACTTGTGTTTGTAAACGATCAAATCTTGATGGCCATGTGACGTGCGCAGGTATTTGTTGTCACAATTAGACTCGTGAAGCGGGAGTTTGCCCAATGCACCGAACCTAAAGGTACTACGTAGTAAGACCACCACCACAACCACATGTTGGCGAAGTCCACTGACCGCTGTAGTCTATGAGATCCAATTATAGGAAGTGGGGTCCCCGTCTCGTCACTGCTCCCGTCCCCTGCACCGTCCCTCTGGTCACTTCATAAAAGGGGACTTATCACACCCCGAGTCCTGGAATAACCGTCGATAAATGAGGTCACTCTACTGAAGTGTCAC
>JAADXI010001122.1:0-11277 GCA_023337615.1 Pythium brachiatum | reverse complement strand
CCCCCCCCCCCCCCCCCCCCCCCCCCCCCCCCCCCCCCCCCCCCCCCCCCCCCCCCCCCCCCCCCCCCCCCCCCCCCCCCGATACAGTGGACTCCACTGTGGAGTGCATCGACTTGAACGAACGCGAGTGTGGGCTGTTGATGCGGCTGGAAGATCACCAGCAACTCCCCTCGGCGTTTGACGATCCACTTGCTTCCATGTTGAAGCTGGTGCTGTACTGACACTCTCAGTTGATTTGAAAATTGTATTGGCCACAACTGCAATACCCGACGTATCGCTTCACCACCAGGATAGCGCCATATTCGAAAAGCCGATGCCGTACTAATCGCCTCCTGCCCGCGGATTGCGAGAAGCGAAACTGACTGGAACCCATCCATCATGGATGGGTCGATGAAGCGAGAAGTACAAGTCATTCCATCTTCTCGAAAAGAATGCACGAAGATCTTCAGTGCGATCCACCGGATGGACAGACGGACATACAGTACACGCACGGAGCTCCATTGACCCGGGCATCTTGCACGAGCATTATTGTGCTGATTGTGCAGTCCCTGGTGCTGTGTCCATACATCATCCACGGCCCGTGCTTCTTGCGCCACAGGTTTGAATCACTCTTGGGTTGATGGAATCGTGGTGGTCGAGGCTGTACTTCACGGAAACCAAAGAGCGATGAATCACTCATGGGGGCGAATGCCAGTGTTATGTACTGGAGAATCTACAACACTGTACGTACCGTATGGCCAATGCTGACTACCAGTCGTTCTCGAACTGATTCCAGATTTGAGCACGAAAGCCTTCTCCCTCTCGAGAGGGGCCCCGAACAATCTGAATCCATGCAGATGGCTCGGGCTGTGTCGTCGGACGAATGAGTCGCTTCGGGTTCCCCCGCCATCGCCATAAATTCTTCGTTCCACGATTCGAGCGTCGCCAGTCCGAATGTCGATTTTCGAATTTCGAAGTTTGAATCGAATCCTCAAGTTGCAGTAGTGGGAATGCTTACTGTATTGCTTGGTCGAATGATTGGGCAGTGGCAACGCTGACAAATCTGGACCATTATTTGGGGATGTGTGGCGTTTCCGCTGTCGGGAACAGCGACCGTCGTGTACTGTACTTCAAGTACTGTATTTACTATCCCAGTACAGTCCAGGAAAGCCAGAGCCCAGTCTGGACTCCAGCTTCCAGCTTCTGGAGGCAGCACATTTGGCATTCGTTCTCCTTCAACTCGTGAATGGGAGACAGTCCCGTCTTTATCCCCCCGCCGTCCTTTCTCGTGACCCCGCTTCAACTTGGCGGGAAATGGGCCAGAACCAGGCGGATCTTTGCCTTCTGCCACATTCGCAAGACCCGACGTTAGAAAAAAAGTCCCCAGTGATCGCCGGACCGGCGGCGATGGTGAGTGAGTGACCCTCCCGAGTCACGAGTTCACTCACCACCTCTTGAAGAGGTGACCTGGTTCACCTGCACCTGCGTCCTTGAAGAGGCGCCACTCTCTTTCTCTCTTCCATGGACCTGCCCGTGGTGCCGGTTGTTTGACGCTTTTCCGTCGTCCCCAAAAGCCTGGAACTCGCATTCCTCAACTCGCGCTGGACGCACCAAGCGAGCCTTTCGCATCCAAGTCTTCCCAGTTCTTCCACCTAGTATTTTCAAGTCTGAGGATGTTCTCTCTCCGCCGCTTCGTGACGGCCACGGCCTGTGCGGCGTTGTGTCTACTCAACTCCAGTGCAATGGCTGCGTACAACGTGGGCATTGGCAAGAACGACATCACTGGACCTGTCGCTGAAGTGGTTATGATGGGGTACGCGGACACCAACCAGAAGGCCGCCGGGTTACTCAACCGCTTGTACGCACGCGCCTTCGTCATCGAGGACACCGACACCTCGAACCGTGTGGTGTTCGTGAACTGCGACTTGCAGGCCGTGTTCCAGCAAGTCCAGCAGGAGGTGATCAAGCAGCTCAAGACCAAGTACAACGGCCTGTACACGGAGCAGAACGTGGTGCTCCACGCCACGCACACCCACGCTGGACCGGGCGGCTCGTCAGCGTACTTCCTGTACGACGTCTCAATCCTGGGCTACATCAACGAGACCTTTGAGGCGATCGTCGCCGGTATCGTCAAGGCGATTGTCTTGGCCCACGACAACGTGTCGCCTGGTACGATCCACTTTAACAAGGGCCAGATCCTGAACGGTGGTAAGAACCGCTCGCCGATGGCGTACCTGGCCAACCCAGCGGCTGAGCGAGCTCTCTATTCAACGGACCACGACGTGGACATGCGCGCGCTGCAGTTCCGTGGTCCAGACGGCAAACTGCGTGGTGTGTTGGCGTGGTTCCCTGTCCACCCAACGAGTCTCACGCAGAACAACAAGCTCATCAGTGGGGACAACAAGGGCTACGCCGAGTTCCTGGTGGAAGATAAGTACCCAGGCGTGACTGTGGCGATCGGTATCGCAAACGCTGCTGATGTGAGTCCGAACCTCATCGACAACGGTAACGGTACGTTCCGTGGTGAGGGCAAGGACGATATTGAGAGTGCCGAGATCATCGGTGGTCGCCAGGCGACCAAGCTGTTCGAGCTGCTGGGCTCTGCGACGGAGGAGATCAAGGGGTCGGTTGCGGGCAAGTTGTCGTACGTTAACTACTCGAACGTGGCCATCAAGGGCGCGGTCCCGACAGCAGAGAACCCGTACGCCGACCGCACGTGCCCTGCTATTGTCGGCCAGAACTTTGCTGCGGGTACAGAGGATGGCCGAGCACTGAGCCAGTTCACCGAGGGAGACCTGAAGGCCAATCCTCTCTTCGCTGCGCTCGGCTCGGTTGTGAAGGACGCGCCGCAATGGGTCAAGGACTGTCACACCAAGAACAAGGTGCAGCTACTCGCTGTGGGGCTCATTGAGCCTGTGCCTTGGGCGCCTGAGATCCTGCCTGTGCAGGTCGTGAAGATCGGTCAGTTTGGTATCGCTGTGACCAACTTTGAAGTGTCGACCATGTCGGGGCGTCGTATCCGCTCAACGATCAAGGCTGCACTTGCTCCTGCCGGTGTGACGGAAGTGGAAGTCGCGTCGATCTCGAACGCCTACGCGCAGTACCTCACCACGGCGGAGGAGTACTCGCAGCAGAACTACGAAGGCGCGTCGACGATCTTTGGCCCGAACCAGTTGGCGGCTGTGCAGCAGGAGCTGTCCCGCGTTGCCGCGTCGATCGTGGACTCGTCTATTCCACTGGACGTTGGCCCGACGCCTCGCCAGTTCGACCGCTCCAAGCTGCTAAACTTCCAGACTGGAGTGTTCTTTGATACTGTGCCTGGCGGCAAGAAGTACGGCGACGTGCGGTCGCAGCCAGCGGCCTCGTCCGTGATCGGCTCCACTGTGGCCATTGATTTCTACGGCGCCCACCCGAAGAACCGCCTGGGCGACGTCAAGTCGTTCTGTGATGTGGAGAAGCAGACTGCGCCTGGTGTGTTTACCACTGTCATGACGGACGCGCACTGGGATGTGCGCTACAAGTGGGCGCGTGACAGCGTCGCTGACAGCAAGTCCACGTGCGAGTGGTACATCCGCTCGGGCAGCAGCACGTCGGTGGCTGGCACGTACCGCATGCGCCACCGCGGCTTCTCCAAGCCTCTCATCGGTGCGATCAGCGCGTACGAAGGCGTGTCGGCTACGTTCACGGTCGCGTAAGATCCAAGTTGAAGTTGCTGCTCTTTTATTCTAGCGTGAGTGCCGTTATGTCAAAAATCAAATCCAATTGAGTGCGTGAATCTCATTTGCGCGGCCTGGAAACGACGGCTATGGTGATACTAAGTATGTACGCCTACCATGCTCCGTGTGCTGCTGCTGTTAGCATGCACAGGCCAGATTGATACTACGTAGTACACTGTGTGAGCTGCAAAGTTGGAATAACTTGAAACCACGTGCCGCTCAGGAGCAGCTTGCTGGCCTGTAGCCAGGTGCCTAAAATAACTCACGCAACTAGCACTAACAGCGAAGGCCAAGCCACACGCGGGTGCATCTCCAATCTCGGAGAGCGAGAGTCGAGTGAGCGGTTGTCCGATGAGCTCCAGGAGTCGAAAGAAGGACACGCCCAGCGTCCAGGACGCCGTGATGCTCAGGTGAAGAATCGTGTGGGTCGGAATTGCGGGTTCCTGCAGTCGTGGGGACCAACACGTCGGCTGCAGTCGCGGGGCGATGGCGCCGGTCTCGGTTTGCCCCAAAAGCACCAGTGGCGCACTGTCCTGCAGTACCTCCTGCATCATCGACCCGTGGTCGTCTGTGAGCCCAGTGCTATTGATCGTCACAGCCGTAGCACCGTGGCGGGTCTTGCCGCTGAAGAGCACGTACGCGAGCCACGGCCAGTAGGCCATTCCAAACCTGGCTCCGTCCGACGCGTCGACTGCCATGTTCTCATTGTCGCCTGGTTCACGGGACCAAGCTCGGACGTCATCGCTGGGAGACTTTCGCTGGTGGCAATCGCTGGTAATAACGCGAGCACGCCGTCGTCGTCCACTTGCCCGACTCGCAGACTCATTGTGGCGGTGAGAAAGCAACTCGCCGAGTGAGAATGCATCGGCGGGAGCTCGATGTGGGTGAGGGGCATCTGCTCATCCTGTATCTCATGCAGTGCCGTCACGAATTTGCTGCGCAGCGGACCGCCGCAAAACTTGATGCGGTACGTGTGGCTGAGGCAGCAGCAGTGTAGCGTGTAGGCCGGTACTCTCGAACAGCAAACACCACGCACAGTCGCGGTCAATACGCGCCATGAGGTCGATCATTTCCATGCCCTGCACGATCTTGAGGGAAGCGTCGCCGTCCATGGGGACGTCGAGCGAGAACCAGTGATGTTGGGGTTCGGAGGCCGAGTACAGCGGCGGCAGCTGCACACGGAGCTGAGCGTGGCGCAGAGCATTGAGCGACGGCTGCAGCAGCTCGCGTCACGAGCCGAGCTCACGCCACTAGTTGCGGGCATCGCTGACCATGACCATGGCTGTTGAAATCGCGTGCGTTTGTTTGTGTTGGCTGCGCTGGAGTTGGTAATCAAGGACGACTTGCAACTTTTGCACAGAGCCAGAAACGACAATCAATTTGAGATCTTGTCGACGGTGGTGTTGGCTGACTGGAGAGACGGTGGAGCGGGCCTTTTGCAACCTTACTTTGAAGTCACGTACCTGACTTCTCGATGGCGCCGGTGATTCATCACAGCTGCCACTGTTCCGGGTGTTGTGCCGCGACAGCAAGCGATCGAAGTCCACAACAATCAGTCAAAGCAGCAATATCCGGCACTCTACGCCCACACCGCTCGTGTTGTTCACGAAGCATTTTCTTGCATTCTACTTGCTGATGGAACTGGCTCCCGTGCTGCCGGTGAAGTTTTGTGTCGGTCCCAGTGGCACCGCTACGGCGATGATAAGAAAAGCAGAAGTGCTCCAGGCCGACGGCAACTACCACATTCACCCTCGGAAAAGGAGTGGTCGTCACAAGAAGATCGAGTACTGTACAGTACTTCGTTTTCAACTCTCGCCAGACGATGGTAGTGTCACCTCCAGCTGACTGGTCAGTTCCAGACGCCTGACCGGAGCCAGTGACTACGGCGCGTGCCAGTGTTTACCTTCTTGATGGAAGCCAAGTCTCTTACTGGTACCTGTGTTGTAGCTATCTCAACTCTCTGAGCGAACGCGTGGGCAAGATGGACGTCAACACCATGTACTCACCGTTGACATCTTTCCACCACGTCAAAGTTCGGCGCCACGTCTCCTTACCGGTGTATCCACTGGCTACACGATGGTCACTCGATCAGATTGGTTTGGCTATGATGTGTAGCAGCTTCTGGCCTTACTGGTCAATGTTGCTGTTGTAGATCGCAGAGGTTAGAACTAAGCTCCGGTGCAATTACTGCGCGCACATGGAAACAGGGTGGCTATGTTCACCTGTTCTAGCGGCATCAATTTGAATGCTCTCGCCAAGCCAATACCCACCAGGCGACCTCGTGGTCGACCGCGCACAGTTCCAGGAGCTTTAACTCGTGACGATTCCTATCGGGCGCACGTTGACAGAGATTGGCACGTGGAAAAAGTACAATCCGCTGCAAAGTACCGATAAACAAGAAATGAAGGCAAAAAGAGAGCAAATTTCCATTCCAATAACTAGAGAAATTCACATCAACGAGCTGACGCTACAGAGCCAAGAACTTACACCACTGCGAACGTAGCGGACACGCCTTCGTACGCGCTGATCGCACCGATGAGAGGCTTGGAGAAGCCGCGGTGGCGCATGCGGTACGTGCCAGCCACCGACGTGCTGCTGCCCGAGCGGATGTACCACTCGCACGTGGACTTGCTGTCAGCGACACTGTCGCGAGCCCACTTGTAGCGCACGTCCCAATGCGCGTCCGTCATGACAGTGGTGAACACACCAGGCGCAGTCTGCTTCTCCACATCACAGAATGACGCCACATCTCCAAGTCGGTTCTTGGGGTGGGCTCCGTAGAAATCCAGAGAAGCCGTCGCTCCAATCTTGTAGGACGCCACTGGCTGGACACGGACGTCACCGAACTTCTTACCACCAGGCACAGTGTCGAAGGCGACACCGGTCTGGAAGTTGAGCAGCTTGGTACGATCAAACTGACGCGGCGTGGGGCCGATGTCCAGTGGAATGGACGAGTCCACGATCGACGCAGCCACGCGAGCCAGTTCCTGCTGGACAGCAGCGAGTTGGTTGGGCCCAAACACGGTGGACGCGCCTTCGTAGTTCTGCTGCGAGTACTCCTCCGGTGTGGTCATGTACTGCGAGTACGCGTTGGAGATCGAGGCCACTTCCACCTCCGTTACACCGGCAGGGGCCAGCGCTGCCTTCATCGATGTGCGAATGCGGCGACCAGACATCGTGGAGACTTCAAAGTTGGTCACGGCGATACCGAACTGGCCGAGCTTGATCACTTGCACAGGCAGGATCTCTGGCGACCAGGGCACTGGCTCGATGAGCCCAACGGCGAGAAGGGGCACCTTGTCCTTGGTGTGGCAGTCTTTTACCCACTGCGGTGCGTCCTTGATCGTCGATCCCAACGCGACAAACAACGGGTTCGCCTTCAGGTCACCCTCCGTGAACTGACCTAGGGCTCGGCCATCTTCCGTACCAGCAGCGAAGTTCTGACCGACAACAGCAGGGCACGTACGGTCAGCGTACGGGTTGGCTGGTGTCGCCACGGCACCCTTGATGGTGACGTTCGAGTAGTTGACGTACGAGAGTTTGCCCACAACAGAGCCCTTGATCTCCTCGGTCGCAGAGCCCAGCAGCTCAAACAGCTTGGTCGCCTGACGGCCACCAATGATCTCGGCACTCTCAATGTCGTCCTTGCCCTCACCGCGGAACGTGCCGTTGCCGTTGTCGATGAGGTTCGGGCTCACATCGGCGGCGTTAGAGATGCCAATGCCTACGATCACACCCGGGTACTTGTCTTCCACCAGGAACTCGGCGTAACCCTTGTTGTCCCCACTGATCAGCTTGTTGTTCTGCGTCAAAGACGTTGGGTGGACGGGGTACCACGCAAGAACTCCACGCAGCTTGCCATCCGTGGCTCGGAACTGGAGCGCACGCATGTCCACGTCTCGGTCCGTTGCGTACAGCGCTCGCTCAGCCGCTGGGTTGGCCAGGTACGCCAGGGGCGAGCGGTTCTTGCCACCGTTAGCGATCTGGCCTTTGTTAAACAGGATCTTGCCGGGGGCGACCGAGTCGTGGGCCGCGACAATCGCCTTGACAATACCAGCGACGATCGCCTCGAAGGTCTCGTTGATGTAGCCCAGGATCGACACATCAAATAGGAAGTATGCTGAGGCTCCACCAGGCCCGGCATGTGAATGGGTGGCGTGGAGCACGACGTTTTGCTCGGTGTACAGGCCGTTGTACTTGGTCTTGAGCTGCTTGATCACTTCCTGCTGGACTTGTTGGAACACCGCCTGCACGTCACAGTTCACAAACACCACGCGCTTGGCGGTGTCCGCGTCTTCGACGATGAACGCACGTGCGTACAGGCGGTTTAGTAACCCTGCTGCCTTTTGGTTGGTGTCGGCGTACCCCATCATAACCACCTCGGCCGCTGGGCCCGTGATGTCGCTCTTGCCGAGGCCGATGTTGTAGGCAGCACTTGAGTGTAGACACAACGCCGCACAGGCCGTGACAGACACGAGGCGACGCAGTGAGAGCATCTTGGTATGGAGATCCAGTCGCGAGTGATGGGGAGAAGGCGAATCGGCAAATGGGAATCCTGACCCGAGCAACTTGCTACCACCGAGGTCTCTAGTACTGTGGAGAGACCTGCAGGAGAGTGTGTACTGTAATGCAGAAGAATGCTTCCACGCTGAGAAATGCCGCAATTTCCTGGTCAGTCGTTGGCGATGCGCTGCAGCAATCCAGAAGAGCCACAGCGCGAGGAGGGGATCGGATCCATCCTCGTACTGCCATGGCAGTGTAGTGGTGAGCTGTACATTATCCTCAAGACTCTTGAGTCAAGAGTCGTGGCAGGTTCAGCTAGACGTTGAAGGTGACTGCATGATGACCATCTCCCTCCAAAAAATCTGGAGGTTTCTGGTATCCGAGAAGCTGAAGACTAAGCAAGTCCGCAGTGGTGATTACCGTGGGAATGGATCCCAAAGCCGGAAAGATCTCCGCATTCTGGATTGAAACTCTGAAGTCGGCGGTATTATAGTACACGCATCGGCTCTTCTCCGCTTTGCCAGTGAACACGATACAGTACTGACGGCCCATGCGGTTGTCATACTGTACAAGTGTTGCTTACTGCAGCAATCTGGCACGCAAGATGGAGCGAGCCTCGCTCAGCGATCGACATCGTGTCGGCAATTTGACGTGCAATACTTCAACACCAACGTTCAACAAGCTGCAACTTCAACTTCAATATCTACTGGCAAACCACAGTTGAGCGCAGGCACCGTCGACTGTCAAGCTGTTTGACGCCAATCAGTACTGTATCACCCACTGCATCATCTCTACTACAATAGTAGCTCATCAGTTGTACAGTACAGGGAGACCTCACCGTAGCTCCTCAAGTCGGGGTCTTCGAGTCGCACGCTCCGAGCATTTGGGGACCACGTTTCCGACCGAAGTTTCCACCCTCAGCAGCAGTGGGAAATACGTCCTCAAACTGACACAAAGGCCACGGATAGCTGCAGCACTCAGGCTTTGTCAGTGGTGTGAGCCGCTCACTGAGCGTTGGCAATCAGGGCTCAGACTCAAATCCGACTTGATAACAAAGTTGCAATGCCATCTTCGAAGATACGATGCATGTTTCAGGACTTCAAAACACGGTGTCCCCTCAGCTCAATGAACTGAGATCACCGTGAATATCAAATTTCACGGTGATTGAAAGATCAAGTTTTACAATATCTAGAGCGTAATTACGTAAAATAGGTAAAAATGGATTTGTCCATTTTTACAGTGGATCTTGAAGCCGCGACATGCTGTTGGTCACAGAAAGCAGTGACAGTCGCAAGCCGCAAAAAACTGGCGCAAGCGGGAACGAAACCGGAACAGCAACTGGGATCTGGAACCAAGGCCCCAACCAGCCAGCCAGAATCAACGGAAAGAATCCCCAACTCTCTCCGGCAGATCCACCAACGCCAACACTTCCCAACGCCAACGAAAGTGGCGGTGACATCTAACAACTGAAAGCGCCAACACATTCGCCACCATGTCGTGCGGAATGAAGGAAGCTGTCGTGTTTGGCATGGGCATTCTCACAGGCACGGGCACCACACTGTACGTATGCATCAGCCACAACCTCCAACCTTATCTCGATGTCGACGCTAACCGCGTGCTGTTGGTAATCGCGTGTTTCCGTTGGCGTTTTCGCCAAGCGCAGTACGGGCAAAGTAAGTCAATGCGAAATATTCTCGCTTCAACCACGGCGCTTGAAGCAGCGAATACTCTGGCTTACACAATACTAAGCGAATGAGGTGTGCTGTATGTATAGATCCTGTATGGCGTGGACTCGGTGGGCCTGGACGGCGAGGTGAAGAAGTTCGAGAAGCCGATCTTCCAGACGTGGCTCATGTTCTTCGCCATGATCTTCGCGCTGCCCATCCAGTGGGGTTACCACTACTACTTGGACCGCCAGTTCCACAAGACCAAGGACATCAAGTACCGGTATCGCGTGCCGCGTAAGATGTACTTCATGCTCGCTCTGCCGGCGGCGTTTGATCTGCTCGCGACTTTCCTCGCCAACGTCGGGCTCATGTACGTGACCGTGAGCGTGTTCCAGCTCATGAAATGCGTGGTCATCGTGTTCGTCGCGATCCTCAAGGTCACGGTGCTCAAGGATCGTCTGCGCGGCTACATGTGGATCGGCATTGGGCTCAACACACTGGCTGCGCTGCTCGTGGGCGCATCCAGCTTTGCGGACTCGGACAACCAGGACAACAACAGCGCCGACCGCCACGCAGGCTTTGGGATCCTCATGATCATCCTGAGCTGCGCCGTGCAGGCGTTCCAGTACGTGTACGAAGAGAAGCTCATGGACGAAGGCGAGAACGCGCCGCCGCTGGTCGTCGTGGGTATGGAAGGTGTGTGGGGGCTCTTGCTCACGACCTTTGTCGTGTACCCGATCGCGTACTTGATCCCGGGCGACGACATGGGCTCGAACGAACGCTTTGACGACGCGTATGAGATGCTGGCCAACAGCCAGCTCGCGCAGGTGATCGTGCTGATCTATCTGCTGTTGATTCTCGGCTACAACGTGTTTGCCGTCTCGGTGACCTACCTGCTCAACTCGATCTGGCACGCGATCCTCGACAACTTCCGTCCGATCACTGTGTGGGGCACCGACCTGCTGCTCTTCTACGTGTTCACCAAGGGCACGTTCGGTGAAGTGTGGACCGTGTGGAGCTGGCTCCAGCTTGTCGGTATGGTGATCTTGCTCTCGGGCACGGCGGTCTACAACGGCACGATCAAGCTGCCAGGCTTTGTGTACTTGGAGCCGATCGAAGACTCGATGACGCCGATCCGCACGTCGATGGATCTGTCGTCCATGGCACTTGGACACAGTCCGCTGATCACTCGCAACGCCATGAAGGCTGCTGAAGTCGCGCGCCGCACGCCGAACCCACAGGACCGCGACCGTGTGCGTCGCGAATTCATGACCGAGTACCAGCCGCTGATCGACCCCGAGGTGCGCCGCCGCATCGACCCTGCCGGCCACTCGTACGGCTCACTGGAGAACTAGGACCACTGCTATGGCCAGTCACAGCACGCGTGGAAGAGCCCCAAGAAGAGAGACGAT
>JAADXI010001121.1:0-11280 GCA_023337615.1 Pythium brachiatum | reverse complement strand
CTGCCACTGCCACTGCCACTGCCACTGCCACTGCCACTGCCACTGCCACTGCCACTGCCACTGCCACTGCCACTGCCACTGCCACTGCAATGATATTCAGAGCTTCCCGTGCAACGCATGGCATCAGTCAACCCGTTAAGTTTCACTCACAGAAAACGGCGGATATGACCGTCTCTGTTCCCCGTTGACTCACAGCACACTTCGAATATAGGCCACAGGCCACGGGGAGGGATTTCTCTAATGGTCTTCACAGGGTGATGGGACACCCCTAATGGTCCCTACACTCAGTCTAACAGTCCGCGTGTATAGTATATTAATGTTCCCTCTCTCAATAGGGGCCTATATGTAGTATAGTATACAGTGTATCCATGTCTCGACTTCTCAACTTCTACTACCTCTGTGCCAGAATAATTTGTGCAGTTGGGCGGTGAGCCATTGCGAGACGATCACAAACCAGATTCCTGTGCGGGTTGAACGTCCGCCGAGCTGTTTTACTAGCCTGCATCCATGTATTTTTCCTGCGTCATTTAGGAGGTTTGTGGCTGCTATTCTCGGTGTTTTCTCGGCATCATTTTTTCCTCTCCACTAATTCGTCCCTAACTCAGCCGCTACTTGGCGATATTAGATCGGACAAAAACCATTTTGTACGAAAACATCCGCCTCTTTGTCTTGCACGGTTTCCAGGTGGGAGAACAGCGTTCCCTAATCAGGATTCGGCACTGAACACAAGTAGGTTTGTCACCGACTCTACTGGTCCTGTTCAGTTTCCCACCAATCATACTCCACCAGAAGGAATGATGGTCCCTTTTATTGAAGAGCAGTCAAGTTTTAGGTATAAATTATTGGGGTTTAGCACTTTGAAAGCCCTATCATAAGCAGCGTCAGAGCACTTGATCGAGCTCGGAAAATCACCGTTTGGGAAATGAAGGCTCCTGACACGAGGCATATCGTAGTGGTTGCCTCCGTCAACAAGCATCACTTGTTCCATGACGGCCTGAAGTGTCATGAAGCACTTCTCCAGCGTCTCGACCTTCATCACCTTGAACGAATCACAGACGGCTGTAACAAGGCTGTTGACGGAGTACGCGCGGGTGCGATGCTGGAGACTCTGGATCGCTCGGAAATACCCCAGGTCGAGGATGTTGAAGTCCGGCGACTTCGCCGGTTGCTTCCGAATCTTTACATCCCAACCGTACTTCCCGAGGCTCGACTCCATGATGGTCGCTTCGGCGACCTTGTGTGGGGTCGCGCTATCTTGCTGGATGTAGATCGTCCGTCGCTTTCTGTCTAAACATTTCACAGTGTTAGGAACTGTCCGTGAGCAACATGCAAAGCCGTACATACCTGGCCACTTGGCTTGAATTGCTGGGAGGAGTTTCTCGATTAGGAGCTTCCTGTAGACGCCCGTGTCAACGTTGAGAGGCTCCGGGATGAGCTCGCCTTTGGTCTGGTTCTTGGTTGTCCGCTTTGCCTTTCGAAGCCGGATGATCGGCCAGTTTCCGATCTTCCCATCGAAGCCTTCGCACCGACTGTAGTCATACCGTGGGCGAGCCACGGCCGCCAGAAACATGACCTTGGCGATGAATCTCTTGTTAGCACAAGAATGATAGGGGACCGTCTCACGGCGTGTGAGAATATACGTGGACTTGACACGGTGCAGATAGAACCATTTTTCATCGATATGTAGCACATCGTACATTGGATCAAATCGGCGCGACTGTAAGCCTACAAAACATTCTCGTCAGGTTCGGCACTATAGACGCTATGACATGCTAAAACACGACTTACCTAGCGGCCGTTCCACGTGCGAGAGCGCAAACTTGAGCCGTTCGGTCTTATGGTCGTCACTGATGGCGGGCTTGACGTGTGACGACGCTCGGCGGAGAGGCTTCCGCTTCCCAATGTACTTCTGGAGCGTGGAGCTGGGCAGGTTGGCGGCTGCGGCGGTCGCACGTACTGAAGTACGGTCGTGAGCAGGGATTGACTCCAGCAGGTCAGAGATAGTGTCCCCCGTGAAGCGAGGCGGACGCCCTGGTCGCGGAGCGGCTTGCATGTTGGTGTCGCGCAGATTCCACAGCGCAGTCACGGTGTTCCGATGACAGTTATATTCCTTAGCTGCAGCCGAAATACACCCCTTCGGCAACGACCCATTGCTGCGACGTCGCACCTTGAAGAACGCCACAATCTGGTGGCGGGTGCTTAGAGGGAGGTCCTTTCTCCCAGGAGGCTTTGGCATCGTGGTCGCAATGTCCGAAGTGATGGCCTCACCACAGTTTTGGCGCGCGTCGCGCCAGATTTGATGACATCCTTGCCACGCTAATCCATGTCTATAATTAGCCAATCAATGTTTTTAACCTCGATTATGTGTACCACAAAAAACCAACTGCACAAATAATTCGGGCACAGAGGTAGTACGTCTCCCCTGCAGACGCAATTCTCTTCATCTGGCGGCGCCCGCAGCGCTTGCGCACGAATGTCGACGGGTTCATCGTGCTATCGACCTGGATATAATCTGCTCCATGATGCCATAGCAGAACAAAGCTGACTCGAACTCTGGTCGGTATTGTCCTTCGACACATCGAATTGGCCGATTCGTGAGTAGGCGGTGTGTATCCCAGGATTTGATTCTTCCATCATCTCCAACAGTGACCGGATTTTCTCAAAATTCGCGACCACATCTGCGTGGGCTAGCTTCAGATACGACTGGGCCACTCGGTAGGCCGCGAAGTACGAAACTATGCGTCCCTTGGTTGACTTTGCAGCCTTCATGACGTTCTTTACCGTGAGCAACTCGGTTGTTGCAGCACACTGTTGGACGACGGTCTTGAGGTGCGTGCTTTTGCGCCTGTTGTTTCCTATGTACTCTGGACCCTTTTGTTGGTAGCATGTCGACGCTGAAACTCTCACCAAGCCATCATGACGCCTGTGTGCATTGACGCGAAAAGGGCATCCGACGTGAGTGTTGCATATTCCTACGAGACACTGCTTGTTGTTCTTCTTGAGTTTGATGTCGAAGGCGATGCTGCTAGAGTGGCCGCGGAGGCGGGTTCTAAGGTGTGTAGTAGAGTCAAACAGTCGCTCCTTGAGGTCATCCTGGAGATCAGTGTCGGTGAAGCTGTACCCGAAAGCACCAAGGGGAATGCCACTGTGTTCGAGAACGTCTTTTTGTAGTTGGTGTAGACGACCGTCACCGGCCACCCGGAACACAATCTTGAATGGACAGGATCCATGCGACTCACACGAAAACCGCCAATACTCGGTACTGTTGTAGTCGTTCATCACAATACGGTGCTCTGATGCCTGTACGTACTCAGCGATTGCGTGACGGACGGTCTCCGGCGGTACCATGCCCTTGATTGGTTCTGCGAGGACTGCTTCATTCTTTTCTAGCTGGGTTCGCTCGCCTGTAGTCAAGTAGTCGAGCTCCGACATCCAAAGGGTCAAGACGTTTACCGCAGGAGCCGTAGACATAGTCGCCGGCTCCTCCACGGTTAGTGAAGTATTGCTGTGGTTGGTTGTAGATGATTGCTAGCACACGTCGTGAGCGAGAGGACCGTGGGTTCGATGGCGACTGTGGGTTCGATGGTGTTGGGGACTGGCAAGAAGAACACGACAAGCAAGTCGAGCGCCAGCTCCAGACATCGTCATTTCCGCGCCCATTGTCCTGATACTGGGATATATCCCCACTGAATTGTCGAAAGTCGATACGTTGGTCGCCGTAAATGCGTCTCGGTGACGTGGGGTAGATGCTGTGTGTTGGGTATGGGCATCTGGGGTGTAGTACTTGTCGTTGGTGGGATATGTCCACATGGGATACGTGGGTAGATGGGGTGGGTGTGTTACATGAGCTGTCTGGAGGACCCGAGCCGCTGACTGGCGAGTAGCAGGATGATGATCCACACAGGAAGTCCAAGTTCATGCGCGACATCTCGTCGCGAGATAGCCATGCGTCGACACAGCACCAAGTTTGACCAACACAGCCCAACAAAGGTGACACTGTGTCGAGGACAACACACAGTCGTCCGCAACAGTCACGAGACAGCAAGTTGATAGGCCCACAAAGATCGCCACAACACTTCCGTCGCGAACAGACGGTATTCACCTGAATTGGCTATATAAATGACAAAATACCAATATAGACGTAGGAAGAGAAGATCTACCTGTGAAACTACAACGATAGACATGCCAGCTCTAGCGAGGAAGCGGGTCCGTTTTCTGAAACGGGTCTGCCGGCTCTGCGACCCGCTCCACCTGAATTATCCAAACAACTGTATCACAGAGTCTATCCAACCCGACCTGGCCCGATGACCCAGACCCGTTCCCGTTTCCTACAGTACCATCACTCTGCGTTGTTTGGTGAGTCGCCCAGCAGCTCCGCTCCCACAGTCTGCCGTTCTGGCTTGACTGGAGTGAGTGCCTGCTGGACGGCACGGTGCAGTAACGCGACCGACGGACGTCAGCAGCTTCGACTTCTCTTGTACAGTTCCGCCGTGTCTTGAGCGTGTGTGCTGTGGGTGCTTTGACTGGGGACTGTGCAGTACCGATAGCTGCTGGCCGAGTTCGGGTCTGGAGTCGCGACTGGAGCCACCAGCCACATCGAATCGAAGCGATTCCATCGAACACCTCTGTTGCTGCGGTATTCTATTCCGACCCGCGTCACTGGCAGTGCGGGGCAAGCAGGACAGACACGCGAACGTGGGTACCAGCAAAAGAGACGCGCGCCATAGAAGCCGAGCGTGTCTATTCGACGACTGAGGGCGGTGGTTTGACGTTGCATTTCTCGGCGACTGGTTATCTGCCTGTCTGTCGCATACCGGTACATATTCTGAACTGGACTGGAGCCGGAAGAGGAACGGCGCCACGCGAGAAGGCGATTGAAGCGCCCAGCGCGAACAGAGCGGAGAACACAGACGCTCCAACTACAAGCACAGCCCCACGAGCACGCGAGCGTGAAGGCGTTAAATCCCACGGATAACGTTAGGCGATCGCGACGGTGCGAGGCGGAAGAAACCCAGTACCACCGACGGCGATTGAAGAACGAATAACACAAGCAGGTGCGACGACCATGGCGCCCATGTCGTTCATCTCAGAGCTCATGTCCTCGTCGTCCTCTACCAACAGCGGCGTGACCAGCGACGCGCCGATGGCGACGCGATCCACGGGCCACTCGAGCCGCCAACTGCCGCGTCACCATGATAACGATGACCATCACAGCGTCGACACTGGGAGCGAGCCAGAGAAGGAAAAGGAGAACGCCAAGCTGATCAGCATCCGCGAATTGGTGGCGAAGAACGCGGCGAAAGACCGACCAGCGATTGTCGTGGTGGACAATACCAGTAACACAGGCGAAAGCGGGCGGTCCCAGCAACTGCTGAGCGAGATGCTCGGGCGGAAAATGGGCGGCAGCGCGTCGTCGACGGCGTCGTCGTCCACGTCTTCGTCGGATCCGACGACGCCGAACGGCGCGTCATTGCAGCGGAATACGCAGCAGACAACAGCTCCATCCGCAGCGAGAAACGCGCTGAACGAGCTGCTGATGAAGCGGCAGCCTTCGCAGTCAGCGACGGAGCTGGCGTCGATATCCCCAAAGGCATCGGTGCGTAAGAAGAGAGCGGAAAACCCAGCGCTGCAGGCGCTGCTGGCGCAGCGCGGTGGCCAGAACGGCGGAGCGGTTTCTACAGCCAAGCCTACGAGCAGCAGCGACTCCAAGAGCCGAGCGATCGCTGATCTGCTCGCGAAACGAGTCGCTCCACACCCGGCACCACATGCAAATGATATGAGCAGTGGTGATGTCCGCCAGAACGCTCTGGCGGAGATGCTGGCCAACCGTGGAGGAGAATCGACAGCAAAAGACAAGCACAAGCAGGCGAACCCAGTGGTGGAGATGTTGGCGCGGCGGCAAGGCTCGTCTCGCGCTGAGTCCAGTCCAGTGGCAGGGTCAGAGCCTGCTGCGAACAAGGAAAATGCGGATCCGAAGACCAACGCGCTCGCGGAGATGCTGGCTCGGAGAAATGGTGGGGACGCGTCCACTACTCCAGCGCCTGCGAAGAAGAACAACGCTCTGGCGGATATGCTGGCCAAGCGCGCGGCTCCACCTCCACAGCCTACAGAACCAGCAGCAAAGAAGAATAACGCACTGGCCGACATGTTGGCGAAGCGCGCAGCGCCACCACCTACAGCTGACGACACATCATCGAGCGACCCACGCGATAACGCCCTCGCTGAGATGCTGGCGAAGCGTGGCGGCGGTAGCAGTGGCGAACCTAGTGCCTCAAAGCCAAAGGCGAATCCACTGGCCGAAATGCTGGCAAAGCGACAGGGTGGTGCACCACCAGCAGCAGCACCAAACCCGCTCGCTGAAATGATGGCGAAGCGACAAGCAGCAGTAGCAGCACCAAACCCACTTGCTGAAATGATGGCCAAGCGACAAGCTGCGGCTGGAGCAGCGCCGACGTCTTCCGTCGAACCTGCAGCTGCAAGCAAGGACGAACCTGCGGATGAACATGCTGACACACCACTGAAAGACCACCCAAAGTACAGCACCTACTTCAAGATGCTGAAGATCGGCCAACCTCCAGAAGTTGTGAGACACCGAATGCGTCGCGAGGGAGTTGACCCAGCCATTCTGGACTTTAACCCATCCAAGTCGCTGCCGAAAGAGCCGAAGGCGAGCGACACAATTGCTGATGACCAGGACCCAGAGTTTCTAGCGGCACTCAAGTTGTACAACGCGAAGATGCCCAAGTATCAGCAAATGCTCAAAATGGGACTGCCGCACGGAGCCGTGGTGCAGAAGATGCTTATGGAAGGCGTGGATACTGCGTGGCTTGAAGGCCCTCCTAAGCCGAAGCAGAAGGCCGTTCCTTCTGGACCGACCGAGGTGGAGATTGCGGCTCATCGTGAGAAGTATGCGCAGTATTTCCAGATGCTTAAGATGGGTTTGCCACGCGGCGCTGTGGAGCACAAAATGCGTATGGGTGGCATCGACCCACGCGAGTTGGATGGACCCATCGTTGCAGGTGGAGCTGCGCAGGCGACGTCGGGCGGTGGGGCTGCTCGTGGGAAACTCCCACCGCCGGCACCGCTGGTGAAGAAATCTAACAGCATCCGCAAGAAGCTGCACTGGGAGGTGAAGCGGCAAGAATCCCGAGACTCTCAGCGTGAAAGTCTGTGGAACTTGCCACTAGACGAGGAGTCGTCATTGACTCAAGTCAAAATCTCGAAGGAGAGCAAAGAGATTCTAGAGAAGCTCTTCGTGAAGGAGGCCACGAAGGCGAAGCCAGCGGATGGTGGTGCGGCAGGAGCGAAGGCTGGTGCGGGTGGCAAGCAGGCCAAGAAGCAAGTGATGTACCTGATCGACATGAAGAAGTCGCAGAACATTGCCATCACGCTCGCGCGAGTCAAGCTCTCTTTCCCGGAGCTGAAGCGAGAAATCCTGGCGTTGAATCCGACGGTGTTATCGACTGCCCAGCTTCAGTCGCTGATGGATATGTGGCCCGACCAGCAAGAACAGGTCACGATCGACAATTTCCACGGTGACGATTCGCTCATTGGTGCGGCTGAGAAGTTCCTGGTCGAAGTCCGCAACATTCCTCGGTTCAAGGAAAAGCTGGGCTGCCTGGTGTTCAAGCAGGAGTTCCCCACGCGCGTCCACGAGCTACGCGAGTCTGTGAACCTGGTCATTCGAGGCGTGAACCAAGTGTGCTGCAGTACCGCGCTCCAGCAACTATTTATCTACATTCTGCAGACCGGTAACCTGCTCAACTTTGGATCCGACGACACGCGTGCTGTGAGTGTGGGCGGTTTCTCGCTGAACTCGCTGGTGAAGCTGTCCCAGACCAAGGCGTTCACCGGTGGCGTCACGTTCCTGCAATACGTTGTCCAGAGTATCGAGCGCGATATTCCTCAGCTGGGACGGTTCCCGCAGCAGATCAACCTCATTCAGAAGTGCAGCAAGGTGTCGATTTCGTCCTTGTTCGCGGAGAAACGAGCGCTGGAAGAAGGCGTCAAGTCGCTGACCCACGAGGCTCAGGTAAGGATAGTGTGTGCCTGATTGATTGCCTAAGAGACGGCTATCTGATTGATTGTGAATGTATTTGTCTATTAGGCGGTTGTCCCAGCCGAAGGAGACGCGGATGCTGAGCTGGGAGCGCTGATTCTGAAGAACTTCGCGACGGAAGTGGAGTGTGAAGTGGAAGCCCTTCAGAATATGCTCGATCAGCTCATGGAATGCGTACGTTGCTCGTGTCCTGGATCTCTACTGACGATTTAAGGAACTGACAGGATGCCTCTTTCTTTGATTGGTATAGAAATCTCGCTTCTTGGAATACTTCGAGGAAGAGGAAACGAGCGAGGAGCTCGACGTGCTACTGACGCATATCGCCAACTTCACCACCGAGTTCGAGCGTGAGCACGCCAACCACGTCGCTGTGTTAGAGAAGCAACGGCTCCAGGAGCAGCAGAAGAAAGACCAAGAGGCCAAGAAGCTGTTGCAGAGCCAGAAGTCGCAGCGAGGAATGGCTCCACGCCACTCACTGCACGAGAACCCTCTGCAACACGCCCACCCTCACCGTTCCAACCAGCATGGCCACAGTCTCAGTCGAGCAAGTAGTGTGAAGCATCGCCACACGATGGGCAGTCGTCCGGAAGGACTCGAGCTTCAGCAATCGGACGCGAAGGCTCCGAAAGACGAAGCACCAGCCCAGCAGGAAGTCTCTCGTGGTGGCTCATCAGCTCGCAACGGCCAGAACTACTTCCCGCAGTTCGTCGTGGACCAGCTGAAGAAGAAGGCGTCGCTGGGCGAATCGCTGAGTCGTCAGAACAGCACCGACAGCAACGGTGCCGAGCGGAGCCTGCACTCGAAGATGAGTTCCACGACAGCAGCTTGAGCCAATCGACAACGACGAAGAAAGCTCGAGAGAGACGCGGTATTGTATATAGCTTCGACCAGATTTTGTAAGATGAGAGCTGCCCGCCACGCGCCCACGAGTGACGAACCACGAGTTCGTTCGTTTATATATTTTCTCTCCATTCACCAATTCATCATCTCGTGTGTGGGGGGGGGACCTTGACGGTCAAGGACTTTCTAGTCTAGAAAGTACAACCACTCTCGTGGATGGGGAGCTGGAGTTCAGAGCGGGAAAGCCGGCAGATGGAGCACCGCAGCGGGGCAGCCAGCACAGAAATGAGATGATCTTCACGTTCATGATCGTGGTTCATCTGCCGGATCTCTTGATGCCTTTGACTTCCGGGGCGTCATGTACTTTCTCATGATATGATTGGTGAATAACAGGAAGGACTCACTTGATGCCCAGATCCGATCTCCCCATGAAAATGACCAGCAAGCAGCTCATGACGGTGCGCGGCGCCGTGGCCTGCGACGCCGACAGCGTGGCGTGGGTGCTACCACACGAGCACGCATTCCACAGCATCCATAGTAAGCTGGCGGTTGATCTAGTTACGGCGTCAGAATCACACAGTGTGGCGACGCAGCTGCAGCATGGATCGAGCGACATTCGACCCGAACAACTCCACGAGCTGCGCGTGGATCCCATGGCGTTCAGCGGAACCAATCTCGTGATGGAGCGTGAGGACGAAGTCTTCCGAGAAGTGGAAGCACTCACGAAAGCGGCGTCGGACAAGGGCGTGCTGGTGGATGTCACGACCCGCCGTGAAGGCCGAGACCTCGCGAAGCTGCGGCGGGTGGCTGAGCGCTTGGATCTGTACGTGGTCGGTAGCACATCATTTGAAGAAGAAGATGCTGCTTCGTGGCCTGCTTCATTGAATGCTCAAGATCGAAGAGAGCGAATGGCCAAGAGCTTGGAGACCGATTTAATGTTCGGCGTTGGCGAGACGCAGTCGGAGGGTTGTGCCGGAGTCATTTACCAACAAGTGCATCTACTCCAAGCGACTAAATCCGACTTCGAAGACGCGCTAATCGACGCGCTGGCTCTTGTACGTGTAATACGTGCTGCTTCTGCCTGCGGTTAGTTTCTCACGTTTGAATCCATGTGTCATAGGCTCAAGCGAACACCACTGCGCCTGTGTTCCTGTCCTTCTCCCTCGAGCGAGGGGCGCCTTGGGCTTCGCAACAAGCGGTGCAGCAACGAATCCTAGAGTGGATTGAGGGACTTCTCACGAAGGGTGCTATTGCCGACCGTATGGTGGTCTGTCATTCTGATCTGTGGAGCGAGACGACCGAGAGTCACCAGTTTTTACTGGAGCTTTCCCAACGAGGCGTCATCCTCTCGTTTGATATGATCGGACACGACACGGTGAGCGAGATTGTGATGGTGAACCCTCGCTACACAGTGATCGACCGCACTCGTGAGCCCCCTCGAACCAGTGCCATTGCTCAGTGTGTGGTGTCCTTGATCCAAGAACACGGGCTCATCAAACAGATCCTGGTGTCTTCTGGTGTCCAGCAACGTGTCCAGCTCCAGCGATATGGCGGTGGAGGGTTTGCCTACGTGCTTCACCACTTCAAGAACCGACTTGTTCACCTCCACGGTCTTTCCGAGACACAGTGGCAGCAGCTCACGTGCCAGAACCCTCTGCGTCTGCTCGCGTGGTACTCGCCACCAGAAGCAGCGCCGATCCCCAAGCATTTCCTCAAGTGTAGCATCTGCGCCAACTACTTCGAGCCGATCGTCGGCGAGTACTTCACCAAGTTCCAGTTCACCTACTGCGGCACCAAGTGTCTGCGCAAGCACAGCAAGATGGGCTTCAAGCCGCTGGAGTAGAGCTGAAGAGAGTAGAAAAGCGAGAAAACTGCGGACACTTGCACATGAAGCTGCAGTAGGAACCACCACAATCTCAAATCGACACTGCGAGTGAGAATGGGAACCCTGCAGTCAAGCAAAATCCATGATCCATTGAGCAACCAATCTTGATTGGTACACGCAGCCATATCGCAACCAGCATCATGGCCACCAGCTCGTCATTGAGGAGCTCAGTGATTCGTGTGGACCACGTAAGCGAACCCAATGGGCCGTTGAAGTTCGAAGGAAACCTCTGAACTTGATACCCTCTCTTGTCCACTCCTTCAGGGTGAGGCAATCAATTGGTAAATACTAGGGGGTAAAGGGGGCCAGTGGTAGTGTTTGGACAGTGTATAGAAGGTGAGAAGAGAAGAAAACTTACTGGATTAGAAGAAAATTAGGTCGAGGATCTCAGTGGATTTACTGTTGCCGTCACGCGTTTCCGGGAAACTCTCCCTCTTTGCATTCACAACGCGACAGGTCACCCCGAGAGACTTTCTAAGAAGGGGGGGGGGGGGGG
>JAADXI010001120.1:0-11285 GCA_023337615.1 Pythium brachiatum | reverse complement strand
GTCGAAGTCTGTCCTCGCTGTCGGACACGTCAATTCCTTCTCCACGATTCGACTCGCTGGCGAAGCGAACGACTGCTGCCCCTCGGCTGACTCTTGACAGCTCAGGACTGTTCACGAAGGCTCGCCGTCCGTTTCCGTCGCCGCGCTTTTCGTTTCCAGTGAACTCGCCGTCGTTGTTCTCGGTCTTAGGATCGCGAGAACGGCCAACCGCGTCAGGTGATGTGCTTGCCACTGGCACTGCTACAAAGGCTTCTCTACCAGCACGTAAGGTGCAGTTGCCTCCATCACCAGAGGCCAAGAAGAAGTTACGCCGCACAAGAGTGTGCACAACCGATGGATGCGTGAAACTCGTGGTGGACCACGGCGTGTGTATTCGCCACGGAGTACGACCTACGCATATAGCTGACGCTCGGATGTGAGAGCGAGAAACTGACGCTGTTGGTGTTGTATGAGTAGGGAGGAAAGCGATGCAACGTCGAAGGCTGTGAGTGTCGAGCCCAGAACCGAGGACTCTGCTGGAAACACGGTACGAAACGACTTTCCGATGGTTATTCTCGGAGAGCTGGAGACTGATGAAGTAATGTATGGTCAGGTGGATACACGATCTGTACGGTCGATGGCTGTGCGAAGCGAGCCAAGTCGCGAGGTATGTGCTGGTCTCATGGTGGTGGCACGCAGTGCAAGCAGGACGTTTGCACCAAGATCGCGGTCTCGCGGGGCCGTTGCTGGGCACATGGAGGAGGTACGCTGACGTTTTGAGTGTGGGAATATCGTTGGGATCAAGGTCTCATTGTTGTTGTGGGTGTTTGTGGGGTCAGGAAAACGGTGCAAGATTGCTCATTGCCAGAAGCCTGCGGCTCTGCGATTGGATGACTTCTGTGCTGAACACCATAACATCCACACAAGGCAGACGGCGGTGACGAATGGAGACAACGAGTACACGGACTCCGATCGTTAGTATTGCGTAGTAGCAAAGTGTAAGATGGGAGCCGGGTAGGAATTCTAGAAAGTTAGTCTTCTATTGGATACAAGTAAAGATTAGTTCGAGTTAATGGTACCGTACGACGAATTAAACACGAGGAGATAAATGATCACAATGCCGCCAGACATTGGCAAGCCTAGCCTCGAGGCCAGCATCGGCGCGGTAGCGTAGCGTACGTTTGATTGCCGTCGGTCAACAATGAAGAGTAGGTCCCATTCTCAATGTAGCTTTCCTACTACGTACAAGTAGTACCTAGTATCATATGTAGCAGACATACAGCTATCTTACCGACACTGCAGAGTTCGATGACAACTCCCACATGAGTTGTCGACGAGCTCCACCGTGTCAAGAAATACTTAATAGAGACATTATTTCTGAAAGAAGGACGACGCTTCTCATACAGTAGTATAATATACCAACTGAATCATTACTGGAGCTATGATCTGGAGCTTTTCTTACCGACAGCGATCGCCATCGCCTTACGTAGGCGATGCGCGACGTCCAAGGAGCTTGGTCGGCGTTGTGGCTCGGATGCCATGCATTCCTTGGCAATCGTGAGCACAGACGGAGGGCAAGTCGGCAAAAACGACGGCGTCCACGCATCCACCAAGATGTGGTGCAGCAACACATCCTCACTGATCGCCTGACCAGCTTGGTTGGCCATGCGGTCGTGGAAGGGAAGCTCGAACGTATCGATCTCCGAAAGCACGACGCCAAACGAGTAGATATCCACGGCAGGAGAGCAGTCACCACTCGCGCCGGCAAGAAGTTCGGGAGCCAACCAGCGTCCGGTGCCTTGAAGAACATTGGTCGACGACGCGTGATTGGAGAGCACCAGTCTCGACCCTGCGCTGTTGCTGCTATCCGTTGTACTCGTGTCTCGATCGCGATCGTCTCTTGGGTCCGTGATGGCAAATTGAGCAATGCCAAAGTCCGCGATCTTGACCCGCAGGTTTACATCCAGGAGCAGGTTACGCGACTTCAGGTCACAATGTACGAGCGGATCTCTCAGTGAGTGGAGATACACGAGACCTTCGATGATATCGACCGCCATGCGCCATTGGTTGGGCGTCCAGGATGAGTCACGATCCGTTTTGGCTTCGATAGCCTTCTTGGCTTTCGACGACTTTCGCTTCGTATCTGCTTGCTGGCTGCTGAGGTAGACCAGGTAGGTCCGCAGATCACCGTACGGCATGTACTCCATGAGCATCTGCACGTCGCTCTCCATGGTCCATGCGAGTCCGAGAAACTCGACGATGCGATCGTGCTGGAGCTGGCTCATCAGTCGGATTTCGTTCAAGAAGGTGCGTATCTGAGACCGTTGCCTGTCCTTCAAGGCCTTGAGTGTTTTCACCGCGATGGTCTGGGTACCACGATACTGCGCCAGCCAGACTTCTCCAAACGCTCCACTTGACAGCAATCGAGTGCGCTTGATAGAGTCGTAATCGACACGGAACGCCAAAAGGTTCTCGTCGTCCCAGATCGTATTGGCGCTCTGCAGTAAGAACGCGCCGATACTGGCGTTGCTGGACAATGTGAAGACAGGATCCCCAAATGATTCCGTGGAGTCTCGCCGTAGTACTGGCACACTGCCTTGTTTGCGTTGGACATGCGGTGCGATATCGTCACGGTTTCCAGCTAGGCGATAGCCAATTGAAGAGAAGTCGCCGTTCTTGGTGATGCGGACGCTGCTCTCGCCGTCAAAGACCAAGTGTGAATCCACGCCTGAGTACTTATCGCCACGTTGCGCCATTTGATCCAGCCGGGTCTCACGGAACGAAAACTCGGGCTCCACGGTTGCCGACGAACCTTCTTCATCCGACACATCGTCTTCCTCCTCGAACAGCTCCTCGTCTTTCATCAGATCCCATTCTCCCGTGGCTTCAATCTCTGCTAGCCGCACCATTTGCTGTCTTCGTCGGTAGTTTTTCATGTGGTGGCGAAAGCAGTGGCTCCACACCTTGGCCGCTTTCGTGCTGACGGTCCGTAGCTGTTCGAGCTGCGGCCGATAGAAACGCTGTTTATCCCCAGGTAGATGAACACTTCGGTGGTCGTTTCCGTTTCCACTTCCGCTTCTGCTGCGGCGACGTGCAAGGCGATCCGATTCTTCCTTGAACACTTCCTTGTCCGGCTCGTAGCCGGTGACCTCGAGATCCCCCACGCCCTTATGCGCAGTCATATCCACGCACGTGACGACCAACTTGCGTAGCAGCTTCCCACTCTCAGCGCTTGTATTGTCGTCTTCATACAGCTTCAGCTGGTTTGTCGCGGCGTCAAACACGCAGAACCGACGCTTGTACTTCTTAGCGAACATTCCTTCGCGCCGCAGCATCCACCCAGACAACTGCATCGGGAACAAATAGCACCCGACCTTGGCACCTTGCTCTTCATGGCGCTCTTCTAGATACTCGTAGACGCCCTGTGCTGGATCACGGATGCTTCGTGTGGTCACGGCCACGGCCGAGTTGTCCAGTGTACTGAATCTCGGGTCTCGGTCCTGCGGCGCGAGTAAGCCTCGCGACCACGACCCCGTTGCCATCTCGGTATCTGATGCCTCACCACGACGCGAGAAGAAAGGGAATCAAAGCGTGTGTGCGTGAACGGCCAAGCGCGACTCGCCGTGTCTGTACAGTCCCAACCAGTCGAGATATCTCGCTCGCATTCGTTCCTTCCGGTCGATTCTCTCATGGGATCACAATCACACGCGATGAGAAAATCCAGTGAGCTGCTCGTGGGTGCAGGTCTCAGGTCTACGATATTTGCATCCTGCCAATCAAAATGATTCCCAGATCTTGTATGAGATCTGACCCTGTGCTGAGTTTTTGCAATCGTACTTTACCCGAGATATCCAGTGTATCGATCCCCGAATTCGTGTGGTGCGGAATCAAGCGGTAATTTACGACCGATCCAACACAAGATTTTTTTGTTTGCGTTTGTAGGTATCCGTACGCTCGCATGTCCACATAGTGGACGCAAGTCATCCGTACGCTCGCTCCATTCGGTCCCAAAAAACAGAGGAAATGTTGGCGAAAGTTGGTGAGTGTGGGTGGGAATATAACCAATCCTCGGATCCCATCCGCCATCATAACGCAGCCATTCCCCATTTTGGCGCATCCAACAAAAGCAACCAACGAAGATGGCGACCGAGGCGGAGTTGACGGCGCAGATCGTGGCCAAGGGCGAGGAGATCCGCACACTCAAGGCGGCGAAGGACGAGGCGAATAAGGACGCTCTGCAGGCGGCGATCGCGGCGTTGCTGGCGCTGAAGACGCAGTTCAAGGAGGTCACGGGTAACGACTACGGTCCACCACCAAAGGCCAAGGCCGAGAAGAAACCCAAGGCCGCGGAGGCTCCTCAGGAGAAGAAGGCGGACGCTGGCGAGGATGGCGAGAAGAAGTCCAAGAAGGAGCTGAACAAGGAGCGCAAGAAGGCGACCAAGGCCGCGATCAAGACCGGTGGCGAGGTGGAGGAGAACGCGCCCGTTGTTGCTGCCAAGGAGGAGGCGCCTGCTGCGAAGAAGAGCAAGAACAAGGACGCCAAGCCAGCGGCTTCGGCTGCGACTGTGAAGCCTGTGGCTGTGGGCCCTGTGGGACGTGTACTGTCGAAGCCAGCGGCGGACCAGGAGGTCGCGGTGGTGTACTCGAGTGCGTCGCCGTCGCTTCCATTGGCCTCGTACATTGTCGCCGCGCTCACGAAGCAGACCAAGGCGTTCGTGAACCAGGTGAACGAGAAGACCATCGAGCCAACGCTGCAGTTCGCGAACGGCGACGTGGTGTCGGGCGACTTTGCCGTGGCGCGTTTCCTGGCGCGCCAGGCCAAGGTGAGTCTGTTTGAGGTCGAAAACAACGCTGTGCTCACGGCGCAGATCGACTCGTGGCTGGACTTCGCGCTCTCGCGCTTCCAGGACGCGTCCAGCGCCAGCGCTGCCAAGGGCCTGGCGTTCCTCGACGTCGTGCTCAAGACGCGTACGTTCCTCGTGGGCTACGCGCTGTCGCTGGCTGATATCGCCGTGTGGTCGCGCGTCGCTGCGCTGCAGCTCAACACGGAAGCGTACGCCAACGTGACCCGCTGGTTCAGCTCCCTGCAGTCGCAGGATCTGTTTGCTGGTGCTGCGGCTGCGCTCAAGGCCATCAAGCCGACGATTGTGGCCGCGCCAAAGGCTGCCGCGGGCTCCAAGGCCAACGCCACGGAGACGCAGAAGGGCAAGAACATCGGTAGCTGCCCGCCACTGAAGGGTGCCGTGGACGGCCAGGTCGTCACGCGCTTCCCGCCTGAGCCAAGTGGATACTTGCACATCGGACACTTGAAGGCGTGTCTGCTGAACGACTTCTACGCGCGCCACTACAACGGCAAGCTCATCGTGCGTTTTGACGACACGAACCCATCGAAGGAGAAGGACGAGTTCGAGCAGAGCATTCTATCGGATCTCAAGGGACTGGACATTGTGCCGGACCAGGTGACCTACACGTCGGACAGCTTTCCTAAGATCATTGAGCTCGCTAAGAAGATGATCCGCGAAGGCACTGCGTACATGGACAACACGGCGCAGGAGCAGATGCGTGAGGAGCGCATGAACGGCGTCGAGTCCAAGTGCCGCAGCCAGGACCCGAAGGTCAACATGGATCTGTTCGAGAAGATGCTGGCGAACGACTCAGCGGCGGCCGGCTACTGCATGCGCGCCAAGATCGACATGCAAGCGAAGAACAAGACGCTGCGTGATCCTGTGTTCTTCCGCTCGAATCCGACGCCGCACCACCGCACGGGCACCAAGTACTGTGCGTACCCGACGTACGATCTGGCGTGTCCGATCGTGGACTCGCTCGAGGGCGTGACCCACGCGCTGCGTACGACCGAGTACAACGACCGTGATGAGCAGTACCAATGGGTGCTCAAGACGCTTGGCCTGCGCAAGGTCCACATCCACGGCTTCGCGCGTATGAACTTTGTGCACTCGGTGCTGTCCAAGCGCAAGCTGCAGTGGTTCGTCGACAACGGCCACGTCTCGGGCTGGAACGACCCGCGTTTCCCGACGATCCAGGGTGTGCTGCGTCGTGGTGTACAGGTTTCGTCGCTGCGCGAGTTCATTGTGAGCCAGGGTGCTTCGCGTCGTATCACGGATATGGAGTGGGACAAATTCTGGACGCTCAACAAGCGTGTCGTGGACCCAGTTGCGTTCCGTTACTACGCGCTCAACAAGGAGAACGCCGTGCCACTGCGTCTCACCAATGTGTCGGACGAGGTGATCGGTCTGCCTGTGGCGCGCCACCCGAAGGACGCGTCGCTCGGCAACAAGATCATGCGCTTTTCGAGCAAGCTGCTCGTGGAGCGTGATGACGCGAACCTGTTCGTCGTCGGCGAGGAGGTGACGCTCATGCGTCACGGCAACATCATCGTGCGCAAGATCAACAAGGCGGCCGATGGCTCGATCACGAGCATCGAGGCGGAGAACCACCCAGAGGGCGACTTCAAGAAGACCAAGCTCAAGATCACGTGGCTCGCGGACGTGCCTGACCTCGTGGACTGCGTGCTGGTCGAGTTTGACCACTTGCTGGCCAAGCCAAAGCTCGAGGAGGGCGACAACTTCATCGACCACCTCACGCCTGTGACGCGCGCCGAGATGCGTGCGATCGGCGACCACGAGCTGCGCAACGCCAAGGTCAACGACATCGTGCAGCTCGAGCGTCGTGGCTTTTTCCGTGTGGACCAGCCATACATCTCCAAGGACAAGCCGCTCGTGCTATTCATGGTGCCGGACGGCAAGTCCAAGGCCATGTCGGCGCTCTCGACCAACCTGGCCCACCGTTAGGAACAACCTCCCATGTGAGTTCCCCATGTCTACTATTGTCTTTCAGATTTTGTCTGATCGCCATAGCTAGTCGCAATGGAAATATACCCCTTTCCACTCCAGAAGAGTTCATGCGTTGTGTGTTTGTTTTGCTTTGGCTCTGTTACTGTCCACAGGCTACGTACGCCACATTTTCGTTCATCTACACTGCGCGAGAAGGAGGGGCTTCTGTATTGCGGGCCTCGGGATCTCTCTTCTCCCCCAACGTTTTCTACGACATCCGCAACTGGTAGTCGCCGTTTTGTGTGATGTAGCGCACCCACGGCAGCGCCTGGTAGCCACTCTTCTCCATGATCTTGAGGTAGCGCACCTGGATGCCCGAGACCGTGAAGTATGGGATCTCAAACTTGACTTGGATCGGCGCCTTCCAGTCCTCCGACTCTTCATTGTTGACCGACGGCAGACCGAAATGGGCGCGCATGAGGTACTCACGCTGGCCGTAAAACTGCTTGATGGACCACACGATGGCGTCGCGGTCCGGCACGTACGCGACCGTGCCGATGCTGGCCTTGAAGCTCGGTGTGTCGACGTCTGGCGGCACAGGGATCACGATCTCCACGTTGTTGGCCATCGAGCGGCTTTTGTATTGGCTCTTGGCCTTGATCATGTACTCAATGCGGCTTCGTGAGTGCGATTCCACCACGGCTTCGACCCAGATCAGTGGCTTCACGTGGGTCGCCAAGCGGTACGTCATCAGATCAAACTCTCCGTCCGGCGGGATGAACGAGATCGTGCGGTCCGTCTCGAACCGCGCGAGCCGCACACACTGGTGGAACTTGATATCCTCCATCTCGACGCTCTTGAGCTGCTTGCCCTTGGTGGCCGTACGGCCCGTGGCTTCAAACAGGGCCTTGTCGTTGAGTCCGAGCTTGAGCTCAGGCATACCGGAGAGCAGCGAGCGCATCTTGATGGCACCCAGGATCTCGGAATGCAGCACCGTGCCGTTGCTCGACACGAGCAGGTTCAGCTTCTCGACCACGTCCAGAAATATCTCGTTCTTGCGGTGCTTGATACCTTCGCTTCGCCAGCTCACGGCGTTCGTGAGAGCCGTTGGAGGACGCGGCGCCGACTCGAGACGGTAGCCTTCCTGCGTGATGTACTCACGCAGGATACGGGACTCGGTCGTCTGCGGGTACCCGTGGTCCATGGTCTCATCCAGCAGCTCGAAGATGATCACAAAGTTGTCGCGGATCGATTCTTCCTCCAATTCACCAAAGTAATCTTGGAAAACCTAACATCAGCGTAGCAATATCAATAAATTTCCATATCCGTGAAATCAATCAATTAGGGAGACTGCAGCTAGATGGACAAGCAAACGCACCTGGCAAATGCGGTTCAGGTACATGATCATGAGCGCCACGTTCGAGTTCACCTTGGTCACGGTCATCAAGTACAGGTTGTTGTGCTGTATGCATGGATCAATCAAGGAAGATCATGACGATCTATCAGTTCTCCAGCATCAATCACTCCGCTCATCGGGGTTGATCAATCAAACGCACCTTAACGTAGACAAACGTGAAGCCGTCCTCTGTGAACACTGGGCGCTGCTCCGAGTCGTCCTTCTCCTGCACATATTGCGTGAACTTGGCGGACGCGGCCATGGGGATATCCCCGCGGTAGTTGCGCGAGATGATGATCTTGCCCTTTAGGTCCGTGATGAACACCGCCGAGAGCACCATCTTGATCTCCTCTAATGATTCCCCACGGAGGACGAGCGGAGCACGAGCGGAGCACGAGCGGAGGGGAGAGGAGAGGAGGGCACGTCTAACTGCGGCGGAGCGGCTAATTGCTCTTCGACCCTGAAGCTTCCACGTCGATGACCGGACCGGTCTCCCCCCGCACTCCCGGGTGGGTTTAGACAATTCAACCCGCGTAACCGGAAACGGGTTTAAACCCACGATTTTGCAATCCGTCCAGAACCCACACGCGCTGGGTCAAGGCCCTTGACCATACATGGTACCGTACCCTGTATCCGGGTTACACATGGTTTTGTCACTGAACTTGGCGCGTGCCGTGTGCTGGGCCAGCACACGCCTGGGGTACGGTTTTGGTTACGATTACGCTGCTCTGTCCTCAGTTCCCCTTCAAGTTTGGCGAATGCTGTTCAAAGTGCAGTCGTCGGAATACTGCGAGACCCCAAAAAGCCAAGAAACACAGAGATGTGGAGGTGCGTAATGCGCGGTTTCTCGATCTCTAGTGGCGCCCAGACGCACGCGCTTGTGTACTCCATGAATCTTACACGCTGTGGCTGTTGTGCGTCGTCAGAGTCGCGAGTGCCGGCGTTGGAATCGGCCACTACGCGTCCCGCAAGACGACGCTGTCGGGCACCGTATCTCCATGGACGCGTATCGCGCAGGCATCGTTGCATTCCCAGCGCGCTTCTACCAGCCACGCACTGCCGTTATCAAGTGCATTCAATCCCCACGCGTTGTCTCCGCGACGTACAGTAGTTACGCCGCGATGCCGCCTTTCTCACGTGCGTTGGCACGGTGGCCACGGCCACAGCCACGGCAGATTGATGGATGAAGAAGACCAAGAAGCGTTGAATCTACAGAGAAAAGACGCTGCAGAGGCTCACCGCATCACGTGGATTGGCGTGTACACTAACGTGGCGTTGAGCGGGGCCAAGGCGTTTGCAGGCGTATCCTTCCACTCCGCCGGGTTGTTAGCTGACGCTGTGCACTCTATGAGTGATCTCGTGAGTGATGGCATCACGCTACTCGCGCTCAAGTACTGCACGCGGCCTCCAGACACGTTCCAGCCATACGGATACGGCAAATACGAGACGATCGGTGCGCTGTCGGTGTCGCTGCTGCTCGTGGGTGGCTCACTGGGGATCATCAATCATTCGTTCGACACACTGATGCTGCTCGTGGACCCCGTGGCAGTGCCAAGCCTTGCTGCGTTGGATGCGAAGCTAGCATCGCTTTCGATGGATCCGGAAATCGTGGAAGCTATCAAGGCGTCGATTCCGCACAGTCTCGGCGGGGAGGCCGAGGTTGAAGCGGCCCTCAGCCACGCACACCACCATTCGAGTGAGCTCATGCTCCATCCAGCTGCGTTGGGGATCGCGGCAGTTTCGGTTGCTGCGAAGGAAGCGCTGTATCGAGCGACGATCACTATCGGCAACCGCATCAACTCGAGCGTACTCGTCGCGAATGCATGGCACCATCGCAGCGACGCCGTGACAAGCGTCGTGGCCATGGCGGGAATCGGCTTGAGTCTCGCAGGCTTCCCCATGTTCGATCCGATCGCAGGCATGGTCGTCGGCGGCATTATCCTCAAAATGGGCGGCGAGATCGGCTGGGACGCGATCAAGGATCTGTGCGACGCTCAACTTCCAGCCAAGACAGTCGACAAGCTGAACAGTGCTGCCCAGTCAGTGGTCGAAGAAAGCGCAGGCGAGATCATCCAAGTGCGCCAACTGCGAAGTCGCAAGATCGGCCGTCGTCTCCACGTCGATCTCACGCTCGTGATGCGCGACGGAGACGAAGCCGTGTCGTTTGAGCGCGCGTGCCAGTGGAAGCAGCGCGTCAAAGACTCGATCCAAAGGCGAGTGCCGCGGGTGAAGGACATTGTCGTGGAGCTTGCCACGCCCTCGCAAGCTTCGTCGATTTTGTTTGACTGCGAACCTCAGCGAAGTAACTTGGACCACAGCCCCAGCCCCAGCCATAATCACGGCCACAGCCACAGCCATAGTCCATAAGCGTGTGCAGAATCCACCGCGTGCAAGGCAGAAGTTAGGCAGAAGTTTTGGAAAATATGACTCGATTGAAGCGTCTTGGGTGTCTGTCGGCTGTGCGTCACTGCTGATATTAATTGTTGAAGCATGTGGGAAGACAGTCTGGTGCTGCCGTTTTCGATGTATGAATTTCGCTGTATCTTCTGAACCAGAGGGGGGGGGGATCCATACAGCACCTAACACATTGGGCAGACGTGATCTTACTGTAACGGAGTGCGTCTGTGGGCGGTGTAGGTTCTTGGCGATGTTTTGTACTATGTTCTTGTGCTCCACAGTGTCTGCATGGTTTATTGGGCTGAGCTTGCTCCAATGGCGAGTACTGGACAGCGTCTATACGCTGTGTCGTCGTCCACTGAACTCGAAGCCGTGGGTCGAACCCGAGCAGCGTGTGGTGTGATGGAGTGAAAGAACAATCTTCCTACACGAATGGGGCGTTGACAAAGTGGTTGATTGATGTTGTACTGGACGAAGGCGTTTCGACATCTGAGTTCTCGGCGTAGTATCATCGGCTGTACAACAACGATACTGGTAACCGGGTAGCCACTGGGAGACACTCGCTCCATATATTATCTCGCACGACTCTCTGGAATTCGCGATGCCTGTAGAGTACCAACGGGAAAAACAAGCAGCGACAGTGCGAAGAACGGGACCAACCTCTTCAATTAGGTTTGGTCGAAGTTCGAAATCTCGGTCTCAGGGGGGGGGGGGGGGGGGGG
>JAADXI010001119.1:0-11290 GCA_023337615.1 Pythium brachiatum | reverse complement strand
GAGAGCGAAGCGGAGTCTGAATCTGAGCGTCGCCGTCGCCGCTCGTCCAAGAAGAAGGCGAGCAGCAAGCGCAAGACGCCGTCCCGTGACGAGGACGAGCGTGGACGCTCACGCCGTCGAGACCGCAGTGCCAGCGCTAGTCCCGAACGCAAGCGCACTACGAGAAGCCGCTCGCGCAGCGAGTGCCCACAACGCGACCGCCATGCGTCGCGGTCGAGAAGCCGAAGCCCAGAGCGAGGAGCCGCGAAGGCGACGCGTGATCGCAGCCGCAGCAGGAGCCGAAGCCCCAGCGCCGAGGGAGCGAAAGCCAGTCGACGTACGCGTAGCTCCTCCCCACGAGCAGACCGAGAGAGCAGTCGCCGCAGACGCAGAGGCAACAGCGACGATAGTGAGGACGATCGCGAGCGCCGCCGCAGGCGCAAACACAAGAGCAGCAGGTCCAAGAAACACAAGAAAGAGAAGCGTAGCAAGCACAAGTCGTCCTCCAGAAAGAGCCGACGTCGCGATGACTGAGCAGTTTGTATCTCTCCACTATAGTCTCGTGATTTTGGAGTCGTGTTAATACCACAATCTTACATCAGTGTGCAGTTGCCATCGTCTCGCTTCCCGTTCGCTTTTGGCGGAGACGCGGCGTCTAGATCGTTGATTCGTGACGTCGCTCGCTGCCACACGCCCTGCTTACACAGCACGTGGATCGCAGCATCGTCCACCCGCGTGGCGTGCGTTTGACGTGGATAAAACTCGGACAGCGTGGGGCGTGAGGGCCCCGAGCCGTCCTCCTCGATATCGCTGTCGTCTTCGAGTGTTGGATCGAGATCTTCTCGCACGTAGAACAGCAAGTACGCGGACGATGATGGAGATAATGCGTGGGGGTTTGCAGGCGTCGCGCTGGCGTCGTCCACGAGCCACCAGTCAGCATTGTCAGGATGCCGAATGTGGGCTGTGTAGTGGCCGCCGCCCAGATCGCCCATGTGGTTCACCACTCCATACAGTCGGTAGGAGCTCACTCCACGCGACGTGGTCTGCGTAGGAAACTGCAGGTCGTTCGTGAGGAATGCAGTCGCACGCGCCACTTCCTCACGTTCTTTGTGAGGCTCTGCTGAGGGTTGAGAGTCCGCTGTAGCAAGAAACTTGGAGATGTCAAAGTCTTCCACGGGGAAATCCACGCTGTGGTTGAGCCGCTGCCACGTGTAGCCACCTTCAGCGACGAGCTCGAACCGCTTGAGCTGGATGACCAGGATCGGCGGCAGCGACCACAACGCCAGTGTCTTTGTATGCAGCACGAATGCGGATTGTGTTGGCTTGCTAGTCGAAGTATCGCCAGCTTTTTCACTGTCGCTTGGGCAGTGGCTGCACCTCGCCTCGACTTGCTCACTCGAGCACAGCATGTCGAGACTCTTCTCCAGTGAGTGCGTGTTGTCGAGCTTGAACGCAACGTAGCTGGTGTGGTCTTCGATGCTGTAGCCGTTCAACAGCCAATCTTCCACGGGCTCGTGAGTGTCCAGTGTCCAGTCAATCGCGACGGTCTCGTCCATTTCCAGATCCAGTGGCTCCTCCTCCAGGCGATCGATCTTGCAGCCGTCGCACTGGTCGCTCCAGTGGCAAATCCCACAGCATTTGCCGTCGCTTCGTACACGTTTCAATACAAACGGACGTCGAGTTGTCAGTTCATGGGAGCAGAACTTGTCGTGGATCATGTGGTACAGCCCACGGCCAGAAAGGAGGGAGGCTGGTAGACGACGGACGAACGGAAAACCGCAGAGGATCTGTCGGTACGGAGAAGTCGAGTAGAACGGCACGAGACCCGGACGGCGATGCACGAAGCGAAGAAGCAGTAGCCGCTCCTTTGTCAATGGACGCAGATCCGATCGATTCAGACACACGGAAGCCCCGATGTTTGCTTCTTCGATGCGCACGTTAAACGCGGCTGACGATATCGATCGAACTGGTGAACTGACATTGGACGAGTACGCTTCTGCTTGTCGCTCGATGATACCTTTCACCCACCGATCGTGTGACGCTCGAGCCAGCACCTTGTCTCCGATTTCAAAGCTGCTACTCAAAGCCACACTGGTGAAAGAACGCGCTTGGTCACCAAACTCGATTTCGAACAGATTCACTGGCATAGCCACGGTGCTCAGCAACGCATCAGGGTCGATATAATCGTCGACTGCAAAACCGTTCAAGATCACAGCGATGTGGTCGCGTCGAGCATCGCCGCTGGAGAATGTAGCGTGGTCTTGCTGGACCTTAATGATCAGTTGCTCAACTGTCCAGTCCAGACCTGCTTGGACGACGAGTCGCAGAGACGGATTCTTGCACGGACTGTCGAGAAAATGGAGCACGACAGTGACTTGCTGATGTTGCGGTCTCTTTCGCGGTGAAAGCATCGCCGTCTCGTCCTGAAGTGGAAGCTGGAGGGACGAAAACGGCTCAAAGCGAGTCGAGGTGTACCCACAGTGAGAACAGCGGAGCGTGCTCTTGTATTGGCCACAAAACAATGCTGTGACGATGGATGGCTCGGTGATTAAGTGCGAGATCCACCACTCGTCCGCAACAATTTCATCAGGTCGGCCCTCGCTGTCATTGACCTGGAATCGAAGCTTCGATAGCGTCGACTGGCTGGTGTTTTCCGCTACTGGTGACGACTGAGGTTTCTCGGGTTTACTGACGAAGCGCGATAAAAGCGACGGCGTGCTGGGTGCGTTCAGTGGAGACTCCGAGGATGAGGACAAGATCTCAACAACTGGCAACCGCTTCAGCTCATCGCTCAAACTGCTCAAAAGCGACGACAAGAATTCTTGAGCGTCTTGCTGCGAGCCATCGCTAAGATGCGGAAACAGTGTCGCGATGGCTGTCTTCATGTGCTTGGGCGAAATGACGTCGGCCATGCCTGAGACCGATCCATTTGACGAATATGCGTTCATTTCGGCGAGCAACTGCCCGAATGCGACCGGAAGAAGGCTTGACTTTGGAAGTCCACTACTTTCGATGTCTTTCACCAGCTTGCGGCCAGCTTTGTTCGGAGAATTGGATGGTTGCGTGTGAGTAGAGAGGTCGAAGAGATGTTCGCCCTTGAGAAAATACTCGCGCAGTAGCGGTGTCGCGGCGAGACACTGCAGCGCACTGTTCATGAAGCAAGTATTCCCTAGATTCGCGAGACCGTGCACCTTGGTCCACCCAACAGCGGCGTTTCGCTTTTGGCGCGGTGTTCGGGACGACGGACTGCTTGCATTGCTGCGATAGCTGCTGGCCGGACTTGGTAGCATGACTTGCGCGGACCAGCGTGGAATTGAGCTGTTGGATCGCTCATCAGTTAGCAGCACTTGCATCTTCACTGCCAACCGATGGGAGTTGGAACCTTCGTCGATATCACCCAGTGCGATCTGTGTGATGCCCTGCGAGACCTGCTGCTGATGGGTGCCATTTTCACTTGAGAATTCCACTTCGCCTTCGCAATAGAATGCTCCATGTGGGTGGGCAGCAAACGTAGTTGCTGCTCCATTTGCCGTCGAACCTCGCCCATTTCCATGCAGCGTCAGAGCAGTCTGCACGACCACTTGCAGCGACAACTGGTGATCCACCACGCAGTCTGGCATAACGATTTGGCACTCCGATCCATCTCGCGCCGCCACTGTCAAGTCGAGCGATGCCACCAGCCCCTGGAAACTCCACGATCCTCGGTGCGGGCCTTCATTACCGGCATTGTCGCCTTCCGCAGTAGAGAAAGCCAGGTTCGATACACTTTTCGTCCAGTGCTGGCGTGGTGTCGTCAACTGGACATGTCTCTCGCGTAGATGCATTGCGATAACCAACCACAGCGAGATCGGGACCGCGACAAGCTGCGAGTTCAGTTCCTCCTGCACATTGGTATCGTCGTCACTGTTCGGCTGTTTTGGCACAGGAACCGCCGTACAAATATGCGTCTTGAGCGTTGTCACAAGCGGTAAGCTGGAGTCGTAGTCGCAAATCCAGTCGACGATACGATCCCACGACGAGCGTGGCAGTAGACAAAATCCAAACTGCGTCGTGATTTCGTGCGAGATCAATCGGCCACTGAAGCCGGATAATGCACCGAGAAATGACCGATGAGAGAGCTGCTGACCTCGCTGCTGTGCCAGATTCACGTGGAAAAGCGTGAAGATGATGTCGAGCTCAGCGATGGAGCAGCCTGGAATGGGATACCGATCGAGGTACTTGTCGAAGTCACGGAAGCGGAACATGATTGCATGCTCAGAAGCTAAGTCTTCACTTGGCGACATGTCAGGACGAAGCGCATGCTGTTTGGTTGCGTCAAACTCGTCGAATACAGTTTGCGCTAAAAACGCCGCCTCGTCATTCGACGACTGGTCTTCGTTTTGGAAGTCTGCACACTGGATGAATGCGCTCAACTGGTCCATCGTCCAGTAGCCGCGACTTTCCTTGTCGAACAACACGAAGAGATACCGGAAAACCTCCGCTGACGACCGCGAACACGAGCAGCAGATACACAGCAGCCACCAGAAGAGCTGTACTTTAGATCGACACGACGCATCGTCCATTCTGGCTCGTGATCCATTCACGGTTGGTGCAGAACTCAGGAGCACGAAGTCGCCAGCGCACATTTCTGCCGTACGCATCGTAGCCTGGATGAGCGTTTCCGGTACGAATCCTTCTTGTCGTTGTCGAATGATCTCATCGGTGAGCAGTGCGTTGGCTGAGATCACACCATCGATCATGCTCCACACAGCAGCCTTGAGAGCTTGAAACTGGTCCGCTCCCAGCATCTCAATCTGAATGATGTTGTTCTCGCTCTTTCGATCCTCGTCCACGCTTTGCTTTGCTCGCGGCAGTGGCGAGTTCGGGCTCCACGAGCTCGCAGAGGACGTAGCAGACACCGGGCTTCCGTCCATACTCAACCGACGCAGTTTGGTCCTGATCGAGGCAACCATAGCGTCTAGTTGGTCCTGCTTCCGCTCGTCTCCCTTAGAGAACGGCGTGATTGCAGCCGTGAACTTATGTTTCTCCGTCTCGAATTGCAGCGCGAGCTTTGGGATCCAATCCACAAGCGCCAGGTACGTGAACGAGCGGTTCATCATGAGCTTCACAAACTTGGACGGCGTGAGCATGGCGTTATCGCCCGCGAACAAAACACACGCGACAAACTCCTCGGCTGTGAACTGGCGTCCGCTGGGTTCTTCCACGGCCACGACGCCGTCTGTGCGAGCCACAGCTCTAAGAAACGCCACAGCGTCGCGCTTACTCAGCTCCTGGTCTCGGTGTCTGTCCATGAGCTGGAACGCGAACTTGAAGTGCTCTTCGCGTGTGCCTTTCCACACAATCGCAACGCCCACGAGGAACTCCTTGAGCGTCAGCGCGCCGCCCGTCGAGCCGTCGACGTAGTTGAACACCATGAACACGCGCTGCATGGCGTACAGCGGCATGGCGTGGAATGCCTCCTGCAGCACGGTGTCACGGAAACGCGGGAAGTCGATGCACTTGCCGTACCCGCGCGCGCGGTGGAACGCCGCTGTGGCGACGCGGAGTTCGGTCTTGCTCAGCCGCTTCTCTACGGCGCTGGGCGCGATCACAGGCGACGGCGACGCCAGTCGCAGTAGTGCTGATAGCGTCGGAGATGCCATGGTGGCGGTGGATGTAGGAGACGCACACGGGGAAGAGGAGAGAGCCCTTCGTATGAGCAGCTCTGTGTATCAGCTTCCTGAGTTTCTCCTGCAAGCGTTACTATCAGAGGGGCTAGTATTGGAGAAGGATACGGTAGGGGTATGAAGGATCTTGAAGAGTCACGGAAAAAGGTATTGTGAGATTCAGCTTGTTTGACCGCGACCTTAGTGCCCTAAATAGGGTTACAAAAGTAGTATATAAAAGGGTTACGCAAATGACTAAATCAGGGTAAACACGGCAGACAGGGGTACGCGTTCTTGACTGGGGGAGATAGCTTCGGCGCGTGTGGAAGGAGATCAAATAGGCCATATTCTTCCACAATGGGGGTTTCCTGGAAGGACTTGTCCGGATGGGAAACGTGTTTTCTGAGTGTGTGACGTGTGACGGCGGATCGACCACCAAGGTGACCCAGCATCAGTGTAGCCATCCCAGCTGGGATCGACTTGGTGGCCAAGGTGCTCACGACGCCCGCGGCCAGCGGAGGATCTCCATGAGATGGCCACCCATCGCTAGTGGAAGAACAACTGTATGTTTTAGGATTGCATTTCTAGGCTTGCATGCGGAGGCAAGGCTCGGATTGGTTCCCCGGACCTCATTCCGAGTTTTGCGCTCCAAGACACAAGCAGCGTAGCTCAGTTAAGCAATTTCGATCAAGATCGATGTCGGCTCCCTCGCTTCCCGTAGGCACTACGCTCTTTCTTCGTCCGGAGGACGTTGAACAAGACGTGGCTGAAGGTTTCTACGCTACCGTGGTCGCCTCCACAGAGTCGACCGTCGACTTCGAGGCTCTGACCGACTCTGAGAACTGCAACGGCACCATACCGGTGGCCACTGGCGTTATGAGGGTGGTCCCAGACGAAGAACCGACTGGCACTCGCGTTAGCACTCTTCTCCGCAAGGGTGTGGCGTGCCTGGTCTTCGGGCGCGTGCGCTTTGGGCAAGTAGTTGCCACAAGTGAAATCGCCATACAAGTCGTGACGAGCTACGGACCACGTTGGTTGCCGCACCAGGACGTCATCGCTACGGCTTCCCCACTCCTCACGATGCTCCTCTTCGACCTGACGCTCCCGGAGGCACGGTGGACTGACGCGTTCGTACGCGAAGCCGACGGGCGGATGATGAAGTGTCTCGATGACGCCATGAGCTGTCCCGCTATGGAGGAAGTCATGGACGCGATTAACAAGCTGTCGGAGCTGACGCCGAAGGGCATGGCTCGTGAATGGCGTGAGATTCGCTCGGGTCTGGTCCGACCGACCTCTACGGACCACGCTTTGCTGTTCACGTACTATGCGGATGGCAATCGCGCTGTGCCCTTGTATGTCCAGCCTCTTCTCGGTGATTCCATCGCCACGGATCCATCTCGGCTGGATGCGATGGCCGTCGCGGCATCCCGTACGTCCACCAAGCGGTCGCGTGCGCCGTCTGGGTATCTCGCTTCGGAGACCAGCTACGACCACGCCGACGAAGAAGAAAAGGAGCAGGATCCTGCGACTTTCTCGTTCGTTGCTGAACTCAACAGCGCAGCGACGCCTGGAGCTGGACCTTCATCTCATGATCGCAGGGCTAGTCGCATGAGCACGAGCAACGCGCCAGTCAGACGCCCAGCGACGTCCTGCATACGTGCGTCTCATCCGTCAACTTTTGCTGCGGAAGTAGTGTCTCGGCCGATTGTCCCCAAGACGGCAGCCGCAGCGTTGGTTACGCTTCGAGCGGAGCTGGCGGATCGGCCGGAGCTGATGGACTTGCTACGGGCTGCAACTGCCGTTGATGACGAGCCAAGCAAGGGCCGCGGCCTGTTCAAGCCCACGTACGTCGAGCGCATCACGCACGAGACGATGACCGCCGATGACTTCCAAGGTATGTTGGCCCATGCTTTTGTTCTACGCCTGGTCGCCTCTGCTGCTGTGCAGTTCTATCCGTATCCGGCAGTGTTGATGCTGCTGTACAAGTTCTGTTTCGGCGTGGGCGGTTTGTCGATCATGCACTTCGTTAAGGTCACGCTTCTCGACAGGATGGCGCTGCAGCAGTCGAACTCGGTCAACATGCAGGACTACGCGTCTTTGGTGGTGGCGCCTCCTCCACGAAAGCCTAAGTCCTGGGGCGACCTACAAGACGCGGTCAACGGGCTCGTATCGTACTGCAACACGTTCGCCGACCCGCTCACGAGGCGAGTGGTGACCACACTTGCCGGGTTTGTTTCCGCTCTCCAGTCGTACGACAACTGGCCTGAAGATCACCTCGATCTGCTGGTATTCTAAATCAACGAGCGCTTGTTCGAGTACCGCGGCTTGGTCGATCAACACGTCCACGAGCAGTCGGGCGACCCGTCCGTAGCGCTCTCGTGGTTTTCGCCGAGCAACCCCGACTTGGCTCCTCTACGGGCGACGGTCTTCGTTATCCAAATGAAGGCTCTACAGGAGGCAGCCCAGGCGGCGCCACTTCACAGTAGTCTTCCCCAGCGTGGCCAGTCGTCACACGGAGCGAAGGCCTCGGAGTCCAAGGGCATGCCACCAAATGTGAAGGCCGCCATTTCGTCGAAGGGAGGACACGAGCTGTGCTTGAAGTTTGCGTCCAAGATCGGATGCAACACCGCAGGTGCGACCTGTTCGGGAGGTCCCCAAGGCAAGATCACTCGCGGTCACTTTGTGGCTTCGTCGCTGCCCCGCGTTGTACGCCAGTTTATCGCATCTCGTTTCGGGGGTCTTGCTTCGGCCTACGACTCGTCTGCGTGAGGGTGCGGGGCGCGCTCGACATCGTCAGCGCGTCCGCACTCAAGCGAGTCGGCCGTGCGCAGGGTAACGTTCCAGATTGTGGACCCATCTACGGACTTGCCAGTGCCGAAGGTGCCTGGAAGGTTGTGCTGGCCACGGGATGGTGAACGCTGCTCTGACCGGTTCGACAGCCAGCACTGGTTGGACATGACGTTTCCTCAAGGCGCTCGGCCAGGTCCTACGGATCATGCGAGCCCGTCGACAAGGGTTTCGACGCCTCCGACGGGCGTGGATCCCTCGGTGCTGCGCCCACGGCAAGTATCTCCGCCGCACCAACGGTCGGCCGGTGCGTCTGGCTCACAGCCGGCGTCACGACATACCTCTGAGCAACCACGCTGTAGTATGATTACGCCGAGCTTACGGCCGGTGGTTCCGCCGCACCTACGGTCGGCCGGCATGATGGCCCATCGCCCATCATCGCACCAGACACAGGTCGGAACATGGGTTCCTCCCGTATCTGAGCATCTCCACGATCCTTCGGCTACGCGAGCGAATCTTGAGAAGATTCTGAGCTTCCACGAAGCCCTCCGCGACCTTCGGATCGCCAAAGTTCTTCGCGAGCACGGGTGCGTCGCCAAGTCACACCAGCAGCGGTCTGCGGACGGTTTGGACCTACAGAAGATGCAGCAAGTGACGTCATTGGCGGGCATACCTGGACTGTCTCTCGCCGATCTGGTTCGCCTCATCCGCGGAGAGACCATCAGCGATCCGCGGCCCAACAAGGCACTTCGTCCTTCGGACTTTCAGTGGCTTCTTGACGGGTACATCCACAAGGATTTCATGGTGGAGTCAGCGTCGCACGGGCTGCAGCCAAAGTGGCTCTGCGACTCTCCCGCTCAGTCGGTGCGGCCAAAGAATCACAAGTCTGCGTCTCAATACTCCGCTGCTGTCGCCCGTAGCATCCGCGCGGGTCAGGATGGCGGCCAGTATCTCGTCGTGGACGAGTCGCTGCTCGACAAGTGCCCTTCGATCCAGATTAGCCCGCTGGGGGCAGTCGAGAAGAGCGGCGCGGATCCATCGGTCGAGGTTCGCCTGACCCATGACCTCAAGCGACCGATCGGGTTGTCGACTAACGAGGCCACCGACAAGTCAGCGCTGCCGACACTCTCGCATCGACCGGTGTCCGATCTCGCAGCACGCATCAAGCTCCTGCACACCCGTGACAGCTCCAAACAGATTCGCATGATGAAAGGAGACGTCAAGGGCGCGTTCCGACATCTCATGGTCGACGCGGCTAGCGTGGGGTGGATGGGTGCCCGCCTACACGATCACAAGGCACTCGTGCTCGACTTGTCGGCTCCGTTCGGGTGGACTAGTTCCCCGACTTACTACGGTGCATATGGAGGCGCAATCACGTGGCTGGTCCAGCAAGAGTCTCCAGCGACGCTCCATCCCAGCCGAATCGACCGAGAGACGTTCTACGCCTACGAATGGGTAGACGACCATGTCCTCATCGAGTATGACACAGGCGATCGCCTTCACTGGGCAGAAGCAGCTTTGCGCACGGCGATGATGGCAGTGTTTGGACCACGAGCCCTCAACGAGAAGAAGTTTTCTGCGTGGGAGTCACACCTGGAGGTCCTCGGTCTCGAGTTCGACACCGTCAGCCGAACCATTTCCATGCCCGAGCGGAAGATTATCAAAGCCTGCGACCGTCTTCAAGCCATGCGCACGCAGACGCGCACGACCCGCTCGGCCCTCCAGAAGCTCTTGGGTAGCCTGTGTCACGTGTGTACCTGTTCACGGGCGGTCAAGCCGTTTTCCCAGCGCATTCAAGGTATCTGCACTCGTGCTCCAGCGAACGGATCGATCCTGATCCCGGAAGACGTCAAACAAGATCTCGACTGGACGCTGATGCTCCTCCACTCGGGCCAGTTCCGCGACTTGCCTATGTCCATGTTCGCGCAGTGGCCTGACCCTGACATCCACCTGTACATGGATGCTTCGAACCTCGGTCTTGCAGTACTTGACCCAGCCACCGACCGGTACCTCCAACTTCGCTTCGACGACGCGGAGCGCCAGCTGATTGAGGAGGTCGGCTCGTCGTCTCCGTTCACTATCAACGTTCGTGAGCAACTCAGCATCGCATTGGCAGCCACGGCGTGGGGTCCACACTGGCGTCAGCGATTCCGGGGCACCATCGGCCAAGTCTGGTGTTGGGTAGATAACACCACGGCGGTGTCGGTATCCAACAAGCTCGCCAGTCGCAACGTCATGGCTCAAGAACTCAATCGACACATCGGCTTGGCGGAAGCAACCTACGGCTTCCGTATCCGGTGTCTGCACCTGCCGGGCAAGATGAACCTGATGGCAGATGCGGCGTCCAGGGCATGGGCCCCGCCGTTTACTAACCTGTGGTTCTCCATGCAGCAGGGATGGATCCAAGATCCCGTGCCGCCGAGCCACCGCAAGCTCTACGCGACGCCCTGCACACCCTCCAGCTTCACGGCCTCGCAGGAAGTACCCGCAAGCAGTACGCCTCCTCCTGGCGCCAGTGGTGCGCGTGGTGTTCCCGCAGTGGCTTCCCCCCTGGCTCCCGCGTGACCAGTGCGTCCACTCCGAGCGCCTCGCCCTCTTTGCAACGTTCTGCTAGAGCCGGCCCCCCCCTCGGCCCGGGCAACGCTCCCGACACCGTGTTGTCCAAGTTAGCGCTATCTCGTGGTATTATCGAGTTCAGCGCGGCTACTCCGTCGGCTTCCACGCCGGGCATCTCTTGGCCGTGCAAGGGATGCGCCGGCTGTTTCCCGCTCCCGCCGCCCGCGCTCCGGTCACCATCGCTCTCCTCCGTGCCTTCCGAGCCACCTGCCGTCTCTCCACACCCCACGACCGCGTTCTCGGGGGGGGGGGGGGGGGGGGGG
>JAADXI010001118.1:0-11305 GCA_023337615.1 Pythium brachiatum | reverse complement strand
TACGCGCCCAGAGCAGTCTGGAACACCGTCTGCGCAAGTTCACTTCGTTCGACCCGGAAGTTAGCTGCCGCCATAGCCAGCGTCTCACGAGCCTCAGCGATGGCAGCTTCTCCTTGACGGCGCAGTTTGCGCTGGAGCGCCTGAAGTTGGTGTTTCATGTCCTTCTTCCAGTCTTGCCAAACCTTGCCCGGATTGGTGGTACGCCTGAGCTCTGTGAGCACCGACACTGCCTCTCCTTCGATGGCTTGCACGATGTCCGGGAACTCGAGCAGCGCGGACTGGAAGCGCTAGTACCCGTGCCCCTGAGGCTGGTTCATGGCACGTAACACGACTTGATGTGCGAGGTGGTCACCCGTACCCTTGGCTTCGAAGTACGTTGAGTCGCCGTACAGCGCGTTGCAGAAGTCGTCCGACATCAAGATGTAGTCAAGTCGATTCCGACGCGGCTGTGGACCAGTGAAGACGCGATCGTCATGTAACCTCCCAAGACAAACACCTTCTTCTGACGCATAACCGTGGTATCGGTCGTCAGTAAAATAGTGTGGTCACGTCATATTAGGAGCTATGTCAAAATTACGTGGTGGTCCCTGAATTCTTGTTTCTGCAACATTCCTATTTTAGGAATCGTTGAAGTCAAGTCGCGAAAGAGCTGGTGGAAGAGGGAAAAGCCACGGAAGAGAGAGAGCGAGCAAGACAGTTAGCGAGTCAGTTGGAAGTCTTCCACGTCCCAATGAAGAGCGCGTTATGCGTCGATGATCTCGTGCTACAGGGCGTCGTGCTGCCCATGCATGGAAGTGGAGCTACCGCGCGTTCTGGCGCGAGTAAAGCGCACGAAATCCCGATTTTGGCGGCTCCAAACGGCCTAAAACCACCCATATATCTGCGCGAGGCCGATAATAACGACGACTGCGAGACCCGTAGCGAGACGGCGACTGTCGCTGCCGACGAGGACGAGCGAATGACCCAGCAGAGCGATGAGAAGGCGGTGGCTACTGCAGCTCCAGCGCCCGTAACGCCATCGAATCTCACGCGCACGATCGGGTTTCTGGAGCGTGTGATGCGCGAGTACTCAGTCAAGCGAGAGATCCAGGCGCTGATCACCAAGAAGCAGCAGCAGCTCAAGCACATGCAAGCGCTGATCTCCACGTACCAGGAGCTGCTTCTGAAGACCGTCGCACAGCTCGGCGATGAGACCCAGCAGTTACAAACCGAGTTAGAAAGCCACCAGAAAGAGAGCCGATCGAAGCTTGCGGAGCTCTTGGCGACTGGCGCAACCAGAGAGTTAGTGGAGACCATGCGGTGTCTGGGTTTGCTGCAGCAGCAGAAGTTCCGAGTGCGGAAAGAGCAGGCGGCGCTGCGCGTGGAGATCATTCGCACGCGACAGGAAGAGTGCGAGTGGCTGCGCAAGTCGATCCAGACCCAGCACGACGACGAGTGCGAGTTGCTGCTGTCGCCCGCGACGGCCAAGAAGTTTCTAGAAGAAGGCTCGCTCCAGGCGACTCTCGCAGTCCAAATCACGCAGAACGACCCGATTTTCGCGGCAGTTGAGCAGCTTTTGGAGGCGCCTCCGCAGATCAAGCAGCTACAGCTTCAGTTGGACTCACTGGATAGCGTCGTCCGCAAAATGCAGCTAAAGCGTGAGGAATTAGAGGACGTACGACCGGTGACAGGCTCTACTGGACCAGTACCACTGGTCAAGCGATCGTCTTTTCGCGAGCGACGGGTCGTCGAAGCGTTTCCATCGGCGGAACGGAAGCGAGACGTACGATTGGGACTTCTCGAAGCCAAGCGTATTCGTGTGAATATGAGTATGGAGAATGCGGCTAAGCACGAACAGTACACCGCACAATTGAGTAACCTCGGTCGTATCCTGGAGGATATGCGGACACGCAGTGGACGGCTTTTACACCAGTTCAGCGAGCAAATGCATGAAGATACGCTAGCGTGGGTTGGCGTGAAGCGGACGCTGCTCATTATAGGCGGGGAAGGGAACCAAGAACAAGAAGAAGAGCACTCGAAGCCGGCGGCGGAGTTCCACGATCAGTATTTTATCCCAAGGCTCGCACTGCTGCTCACAAGTCCGCGTGGAGATGCAAGCGAGAGCGTGTATGAAGGCTGGGCCGTCGATTGCAGGAAGTTATCCCCACCGGCGATGGTCTCAGCGTTTACGAAGTTTCTGCTTCGTGTAATATCGACCGAATACGAGCTGCTGACCGTTCCAGTGGCTTCTAACAATGACAACGAAAGTGAAGACGATGAGGACGAGCGAACAGCCCACGATGACAAGGCGCTGGACCAAGCTGTGCTGCAGGATTGTGTCCACGAGATGGTGTTCACACGCATCCACGCTGTGTCGTTTGCAAGTGCGATGGAGGAATCGCGCTTCCACGAGCAGGAACAACCGGAACATAGCGTGAGCCCGGGGTTCCTCTTTCCGTGGCATTGGACCCACGCAAAGGCTCGGATCCAGCAACTCTCGCCGGCCGAACTCGCGTTCCCAGACGAGATACTGGGCTCTGTGATGTCATATCTCGCTACGCACGCTGACGAAATCGCAAAGTGGGGCTTTTTACCCAAAACGCTGGCGATGTTTCGCGCGGCCGAGCGAGAGACGACCCCGAAAGGCGTGGTGCGTGCTGTTATGGCTGGCTTCCGGACTCTGCATCACGAAATTCTTCCCGTGCTGGCAGCGGACGACCAGCGCGTGTGTGATGGAAGGCGGAAACCACGACGGCGAGGCTCGTGCTTCCTCAACGCAGACGTACTGATCCCATCACTGGTGTTGATGATGTGTCGACTTCCACACGCGAGCTGCCTGGATCAGCTGTGGCTGCGAGCCAAGCTTGTGGAGGCATTTCGAACAGCGGCACTTAGTGAAGGCGGAGAAGAAGCGTATTATCTCACGTGCTTGGCGGCAGCGATTGAATTTATCCAGACCTACGAGCCCGGCTCGGATGGTTCTGCTACTACACCAGCTCAAGCCTGTATAGATTGTGAGCACGCCCGGGCAAGACACGTCACAATAGAAGTGCGCGAGGTAAGCGCAGCGATCACTGCACTGAGTGAGACGACAAGTGGACTGATGCAACAAGGACGACGGCGGTCGCTGAAGCAAACGGCAGCAAACCAGACCGCAGCGCTGTGGGGCAAAACCGAGCACGACTCAATCAAGCAGCTTTCCAAGTGGATCTCGACGCAGCCTCCAACGGACACGTCGATGGTGTTAGCAGACACCGAGCGGTTTGTTGTGCCGTACGAGCTGTGGACTCCAGCTACGTGACGATTCTCACAGCGAAGGGATGCCCATGACACGAATGCTAAATTTTCCGAAATGAAAGGAGAATTTCTCGTATACTACGAAGCAGCGTCTTCGGCAGCAGTAGTGAAAGGTTGCATTGAAACGACGTGAATGCTGTGGAGAGGCACATGCGTGGTGCCACTGAAGAGCTGACCGTTGCTTCAGGGCCGTGGTTTCGAGACCGACGAACATGGGAAGCGTACCATACAAAGAAGACCTTCTTCACCCAGTCCGTCTCTCAAGCAGTGTCGCTGCCTCTGTGGCAGCGGATCCGTCGACACCGACTACGCCACGCGCTGAAGCAGTGGAAGCGAGTGGATCGTATCCTGGCAGCTCAGGAAGAGTTCAGGCGACTCGTCGAGAAGCAGCGAAGTTATTTACTGCGGAAGCTGCTGCTCACGCGCTACTGGCGATCCGTCTCCGTCACGTTTGGTCGGTGGGTTCGCGTGTGCCGTTGCTACGTGCGACTCGAGCGCCAGGTTCAAACGTGGCGTCGGAAGACAGCGATGGGCGTGGCGATGAACAAGTGGCGCCATAGTGTGCGGATGGAACGCCTAGAAGAGAAAGCCGTGGCTTGTGTTTCCGTGCTGGCCACGCGAAAAGTCGAGAGATTCTCACAGCGGGTCACAAGACGCACCAATAGTGAGAGGCTTGTGAGCTGTTGGGTGCAGTGGAAGGCGTGGCATCGACGGCAGTGCTGCCGTGCCTGGAGACACGGGCTCTCGTTGGCAATGGGCAAGCATTTCGTTGCTTGGAAGCACTTCCACAACGCAGCTCGACTGAAGAAGCAGCAACTTGAGGCGTTTGCTCGAGGGATCATCGTTTCCTGCATTGACGACAGCGCCGCTCAGTGTCTCTGGCGTCAACGCGTTCGAGATCAACAGACGGATCGCCTCGTGGAGGTCATCTCGCTCCTATCGCGATGGATCGATCGTGTGCAACTTGGCAAGCTGAACAAATCGCTCTCAGTATGGAAAGCGCACGCTTCGGACACGAAAGAAACCACCAGTGACGAAAACCCCAACACACCACCGACACCACCGCCAGTCGCACACAAACTGCGCTTTCCAGAGCGTTTTACAGCAACGTACCGCGATCAACAACGACGTGAGAGAAGTACGACCGACTGGAAGCATCACACCCTCCGTCCGCAATGGCGATGATAAGAATATCCGATGAGGCAGAGATACCAAGCGCTCCTCCTCACCTATATTTGGGAGCCTTTGTCGCTCGGAAGCCTGTGACTTTTATTGTGTGATGTGGGTGCTCGCAAACTGCACTCAACCCGTGGTCATCTGTGAACGCCCTCGCCTCCATTTCGCCCCATCAACTAGCCACCGAGACGCGCTTGACGACGACGGGAGGTGCGTATGCTCAAGCCAGTTGGCGTCTAGAAGCCTTCGTTTGTTCGCTCTGCTGCCAGGCGTCCCATGGGGACCACAGTATCGACGGGAGTGGCGCCAGAGCTAAGTCCGGGAGATGGCGATGTTTCCGCGGTTGAGGGAAGACGCCGGTGGTCGGCGCCGCTGTTTACTCGCACAAACACAAACACACTCGCGGTCGCGCAGTCAATCAACAACAGCGTCAATACGTCGCGTGGATCCGTGCGGACGTCGTCCGTCCCACGCACCAACTCGCTGACGCTTCCTGGGGGCAGAGGACCTCGGCACGACTCGCTGGATCTTGCGACAGCGGAGCGGATCACACAACTCTCAGCTGACGCTGCGCGGGGACCTACGGAAGGTGCGGTGGTCAGTGGACGCGCGAGCACTGGCGGCGGAGCAGAGAGTCGATCAATCCATAGCGCAGTGCTGGGCGGACTTCAGAGAAAGCTAAGCAACTCCAAGCTGTTAAAGCAAACCACAGTCGTGAACGAGTTGTGGAAAGAGCTGTCTCTCGTCAAGCGTAACATCCTGTCCAACAAGCCGTGGATCGACGGGCTCTTCGTCATGTGGATCGTTCTGTCCAACACCATCACCAGCATCTTCTTCGCGTGGCTTGTCACGCTCATCTACGCTGTCGGCTCCCCGTTTTCGCCCATCTTCTCGCCCACAAGAACGTACAACCCACTTCTCTCCAATCCATACGACTCGTTGCTCTTCGTCACAGCAGTGGGCGCCTACTTTGTGGCCTTTGCCTGCCTGAGCCACGCGGTTTCTCGATGCCACACGCTCGCGGAGCGGCTCCAGTCCATCCACATGACACTTCGCCACGCGTTTCGCCGCACAATCACCGGATATCTATGGGTCTCGGTGCCGTTCATCGTTGTGGCTTCACTGACAGGCGTCCTGCTCATGGCAGCGCTGGATCATCTCCACATGGACTACATTCGCTGCGGCCGTGTCCAGCTGCTTGTGCTCGGCTTGATTCCAACGCTATACGTCGACTATGTGCAGCGTCATGCTCGTCATCTCCGCCGTCGCATGGTCGATCGCATGGCCATTGAGACGGCTGACGGCCAGCAACTCAGCATGCGTTCCTCTGGCGCTCCATCAGTCCAAGAAATCGGAGCTGCGCTTGATAACAGCAGCGCGCTCGTCCCCTTGGCTGGCGTGGTTCCGTTTCTTCGGCTCTCTACGATGACTCGCATCATTCAACGCACCCAGTCCAAGTCCATTTTCCAGCGGATCGTGCGCAGCGGTCGCGGCTTTTCCGTCTTGTGTATCGCTGCCATGTTTGCGTACGTCCACCTCGCTCTTGCGCTCCGGCTGCAGCACAAGTGGGAGATCTTGGTCTTTGCCGCGTTCAGTCTTTTGCTTAAGATCGCGATCCAGGAGGCGACCAAACGGATCTTCCTCCACGCATCCACCAAGCCGTCCGCTCGCAGCACGCACATGATCATGACGCTGCCCACGGTCATGGTGGACGCACAGATCCGCATGGTATTTGTGCAACTGGGCCAGGGCAAATCGCCGTCTTCATCGTCGTCCGTGCTCACGAGTTCATTTATTATCGTGATCTGCAAGATCATGTTCCGGCTCGCCAAGATTCTGAAGCTACGAGCTACAGTCAAGCAGCGACTGAGCCATTCCAAAGGCATGCAACGTATCCTCAAGCGCGTCAACTCCAAGATCGCAGTACGAGACGTCGCGATCGCGCGGGCCGAGTACGCGCAGTTTCTCGACTGGAAAAACTACATGTTGCGTCTCCATGCGGCCGAAGTATACGCCGATATGCACGGCGAGTACATTTCCATTGGACTCGCCATGGCGATCGTGTTCTTTCTCACCGAGCATCCCATGTATACGCTCCGACAAGCCGACGCGACCGTGAATTCGCAGATGATGAGTGCGCTTGTCCAACTCGCCACGGGGCTCTCGTTTGACTACATCGCAAGTGTCGTGGAGGGCGTCCACGAAGTGCCGCTGTACGAGGCGATCGGCGACGAAGGCCGTGGACTTCGTGTGTACATGCACGTGCTGCTTGGCGCGATCACAGTCGTAAATGCCGGTATCGTGGCGGTGTTTTTGCTAGATACAACGTAGTAGGTCGCATTCAGACCAGGCTGGCAGAGGTGGATAGATAAACTCCGTGGAAGTGGGTCAGTTAGTAGTATTGTAATTTAAAGCACAATTTTGAAGTTTGTCAAGCGGGTTTTAGATAGAAGAGAGCGACTACGCTGACATTTACCGCCGCGAGAACGGGTAGAAGCACGCGCAAGAAAGCCCGAAGCTGGCCGCCTTCACCGTTAATTGTCTCGAGCAGAGGCACTTCGTGGATGATCTCCACTACGCTTGCCACGTAGTCTACCACAAGTCCGGAGATGACCTGGCTCACGACTGCGGTTAGCTGCTCGCTGTCCATTGTCGTGTGGCGTCTTGAGCAGAGTGTATAATTACCTTGGTCTTCACAGCCACTCGACAGACCGAAGAGCGAGTGTTGATCCTCTCCAAAAAATACCATGATCGCAATGGAGCAGCCCATGGAAATGTACTCGCCGTGCATGTCGGCGTACACTTCGGCAGCGTGGAGTCGCAGCACGTGGAGCTTCCACACCAAAAACTGAGAGTATTCTGCGCGTATTTTGGCGACATCTTGGGCTGCGATCTTGGAATTCACTCGCTTCATGACTCGCGTGATACCCGAATTGTGAGTGAGACGAGAATTGATCACGTGGCGAAGCCGCAAGATCTTGGCTGTTCGAAAGATCAATTCACACAGCACGATAGAGACCGAGGTGGCGATTGCTGTCTGGCCAACACCGAGACGCACAAACAACAATCGGATCTGGGCGTCGATCGCGACCGTGGGGATTGTCATGGCTGCGTGAATGACGAGAGGAGGCAGGATCTGGTGGTGGCCATTCGTGTTGTTGTCGAGCACGAAATGCTTGGTGGCTTCTTGCAAGGAGATCTTGACCACGAGACTGAAGGCAGCGTAAAGAAACACCTTCACCCGATTGTCGAGGGAGACGTACGACGACGCATAGAGGTAGAGGAATGCCACGTTGAAGACCACGAAGAAGAAGATGCGGTCTATGCGGCGGAGCTTCCACGACGCGACAGGAGATACCTCGAGCGACTTGATCGTAGATTGGGATGTTGCTGAGACCTTGCGCTTCTCTTGCGGCTGCGAACACGACGTCTTGCGGTCACTGGTTCCACTAATCGAGCAGCACGTGTCGCTCGTGCTGGAGAGCGACACTTCGCTCGCAGCAAGACACGCCGGGAGGAGTTGTTGCGTGAATGCCTTCAGATAAAGCCGATTAGCAGCACACGCCGTGAACACAACGAACGCGTAGACGGTAGCGAATAACACGAAGAGCTGGAGGTGGTACGTTGGTCGTGGGGCATGGTGGCTGACCGAAGAGAACCCCTCCATCCAGCCGATGGTCGCGACGACCACTAGAAAAAGCGCCTTCCACGTCTTGCGGAGCAGACGGAGAGCCACGCGACGCCAGCTTAAATGAGCTATTGCTGATCGCGCTCGACGAGCCGCTTTGGAATTCTTCGCCACGAGAAATGCAGAAATGGCGACGCTCCCCAATGCAATCACCAGCACACAGCCGACAGCTACAACTTGTCGAAGCACTCGCCGAGAGCCCGGGGATGTCAGGGAATGAGTGCTGCGAACTTGGAACGGGAAGCCGAGAGAGAAAAGGAAGGCAAATATGCTGGCGACTGCGGAGCTCGTGATCGAGTTCACGCTGACGATTTTGATGACGTGGAAGGCGTCGACCCAGGGCTTCTTGGTGCCCATATTCTGCTTCATGAGCTGCACCTCCTTGTTCACTTCCATGCGCAGCAGAGTGCGGTGCCGCGCGAGCGTCGACTTCCGCGCTGTGCTCGTTCGGCGTGGCGTAGTACCATCAGTAGATCCGCTGGAGCGGCGCGTCGAAGTCGAGGTCGAGGGCTCTCTAGAAGCTTGGGACTCGTGCGGTTCTTCACCCCGAGGCTTTATCTGGAAGACAGTGTACGGGGCCGTCGTGATCTGAGTAGAGACCTTCCCATGATCCAAAGCTGAGGTTGACTCGAAAGGAATAGGGAGACCCTGGAGACTGTCCACGACATGGACTTGAGGCGAAGCGTAGATAACTGCTGCTGAATATTGAGCTGCTCCACAGTCAGACGCAGGTAGCACGCCAACCGACGCGCGTCGCGGTCGCTTCACCAACAGAGCCACTGGCTTGCTCTCGACCACTGCATGAAGCACCGACAGGGAGAATCGGCGTAACTTGGACTCCATGCACACAGCAGTCGATTGCACGGCGGGCTAAGTTGGTGTGTGATGCAATCACCACGAGTACGTCAAACCAGCCAAGCACCTCACCTACCCACACGCCGCTTCATCCTCCAGGCTCAGCTAGAAACCTCCTTTCGCTGCGAGAGCCGCTCGCTTCGCATCTATCTATCAGTGATCCTCGCCTTCCTATCAGTGATCCTCGCCTTCATTTTGGATGTGCACATGGCGTGCGATTGCGACATTGATACTAAAACGACTAGAAACACCCGCTATTTCGGTTCCTCGAAAGACCACAAAGAGTCACACAGACAAGGGTATGGAAGCGTACGTCTTTTATCGTGTACAATACAGGCGTTTTAAAACACGTTTTAAAACGTTTTCTATGCCAGTTTTGGTTTTCAAACGCTTCGAAGTTTTGACGTTGAACTCGAAATCGGGTTGAGATTGAGCCTCCCGGGACTTGGGCTCGACGATGTGGCCATCGAAATGGCCTTCCTTGTAGTCTTTCGTGGTGTAAATTTGAAGGGAATGATCCAACTTCTGCCCAATACAACACCGCAGCGTTGGCATATCGTGGACATCGAGCCCAATACACATGATCTAAATATGCAAACTTCGTACGGGCAATGCTTGAGGATCAAGAGTGTAACCACTCCCCTTGAAAAAATGGTGCACCCCTGATTGCATGTGCATACACAAGGAGCTTTGCAATCTCCATGGGATCATTTGTCACCTGGGGGAGAGGTGTTGCGCTTGCAATTCTCTAAGTTCATGTCGATCTGCGACCCGTGAGAAAGCAGACCAAAAGAACGCCAAAAAACCCAATAAAACTGATATAAAACATTTTGTCCGTTTTTTATGTCGGCAATGATACAAAACGGTTCCATAGACAAGGGATTCTGAGGGGGGATTACGCCAGACAAGAAAGCTAATTTGAGACCTCATGCCTCATATTGGATGGTAGCCAGTCGCGGCTTGTTGACTTGTAGTCCCTGTGCTAATGCGTTCGTTGCATGTCTTTGGAGACACCACACTCGGCATGATTGCAGGAAGGGACCTGCGACGGGGAAGAGTCTCCTTCTGCAGCGAATTTGAGTAAGCACGACTCGCGAAACGTGCAGGGAGCTCTTTTTTTAAAACATTTCATTTGATTATCGCTAGCAAAATATTCAAAACTGACGGGATGGGAGCCGCAGAGCACCAGTGCGAACGGAACAGATTCCGAACGGCACTCAGCCTCCTCCACACCACGTATCGCCCATAGCCCTACGGTCGGCTGGCCATCATGCCGTCCGCGTCCAGATATGGAAGCACTGGCAGTAAGCAGCGCCGAACGCGGCACGGGAAGTTCAGAGCACCAGAGACGCCATGGGTGTTGTCTGTAAATTTGGTTAGGCGCCACGTCTGCTTGTATTCCTGCAGCTTTCACAGTTCAGTTTTAAGTTAGAACAAGGTAGGTGTGGTACTCAGTAATAATTGCGGGGTATTATATTTTAGTGAACCAAATTGGTGTAGTGTGCTTTTCTAGAGCAGCATATTTGTTCGGGAATAATTTTGTACAGCTATGATGCCATGGGGAAAAACTGAACTATGGAATCGTGGGTACACTGACTGTGGCTACACCTCCAACAACAGATGCATGATTCACAAGTTCAGTGAAGCATAGTAAAGTGAAGCATAAACTATGAATCGATTATAAAGGTTATGCAATATAGAAGGTCACCAATGCTACATTGCGAGAAAAACGGCGAGTGTGTTTGAAAGGACTCGATTTTGAAAGAATCGTTGAATGGATTCACAGTCAAGCTGTGCAGTGTGCTGGACGCAGGACGAACAGTACAGAGAAACCCGTACTGAGTGACCACTCTACAAACAAATGACCTGTGCAATAAATTGCCGTTCTCATATTTTGGTGACTTGATTTGGAATAAAAAGAATGATTGCCTATTCAAGCTGATCTGGTACCACTAGGTCACTGTATCTGAATGAACCCTGCGGCGAGTTGAACTCTGAATCAGAATCCACTCGCGTAGAATTTTGAGCTACTGATTCACGGTCATAGGCATTGCGTTTACAACGAGCTCGGGGTCCGCGTGAGCAAGGGGAACACCTTCACGGTGAAGGTATGAGGAAGGAGGCGAAGGCTTCTCCTTCTTCCTCACTCTTCAAATTTCTTCCAAGCCTGCAGAACCAAGCTGTGAACTCCCCGCAAGATGAAAGTCTTCACGCCATTTCTGGTGCTGGTCTTGGGCATTATTCAGAGCCTCCCAGGCAGCCTCGCGCAAACCTCGTCTCCTCTGAGCTTCAGCCTACCAGACAAGTCAG
>JAADXI010001117.1:0-11306 GCA_023337615.1 Pythium brachiatum | reverse complement strand
CCCCCCCCCCCCCCCCCCCCCCCCCACCCGACTAACGTCCGTTATAATTCACAACTGCCGCAAAATGTCGATCACCAACGCGCCAATCCCGGGCTTTCGAAGCTGGAGGCGACTCACCTCAGGTTCCTGCTGACTCTCGACTGCCAATGAACGCGCTACTGGTCAGCGCTTCTTCACGCAAAGTTTTGGACGTTCGTAGCAATACAGTATCACCGTTGGCAAATGGCGAGCCGCAAAATTATCCGACTCGCCATCACCACCAGACAAATGTCCACCTTAGCTCGTGCATGTTGGTCGTGCCGCACGGGTACAGTACAATAGGCCATCACCAAGTCGGCATTGAGCTGTCCTCCATGGCTTGTACACTGTAGCCATACTAATCACAACAAGAGAAGTTGAGAAGGCTGTTGAGTATACCGGAGCCGTGCTTGCCTCCACCACCATTAAACCATTAAATATTACTTCGTACTTGACTCGGAGCTCTGTCTTCGACTGGGGGTGGCCACGACACTGATGGCCGTGGCGTGGTGGCTCTTGCAGTAGTATCTGTACTGCTGATAGGATCGTCGGTCACATCCCACCGTGCGACAGCGGTTGCCTCCACCATGAGCCCAGCACAAGCCGCCCTGTGCTGCTACTTTGCCACAACCAGGGGAGCTGCAGATGCGGCCGCCGCCGTGAGACCAGCAGTACCCGTACCGCTTGGCCTTACTGGAGCAACCTGGCTCCATACACGTCATCGAGCCGCCTGCAAACACGTTTGAGTTCCTGTGAGTGTTGACCGTGAGGCACCAACGCGACAAAACAACTGGGCTAGTCGCACCGTGTTGGAAGCAGCGCGTCTGGATCTTGGCGCCGCTCGCGCAGCCTGGAAACGTGCAGCGTGAGCCGCCCTGCATAGAGAGAACATCATTAGACAAGGCTCTATCGTGCTATCACCAAGACTTGACTGAAGCTTCGTACTCCATGGCGCACGCAGCGTCCTCTAGAAACCACGAGGCTTTGGCACTCGCTCTCCGCGCAGAGCTTGGCGGTCGTCGGTTGCTTGCGCTTGCTTCTATTCCGTTTCTTCCGCACGAGTGCAAGCAGCACGGAGGACGGACGGTCCACAGCACCAGTCCTAGTGGCTGGAGGTGTCAATGGATGCACCGGGTGAGGTGGCACCGGACTGGGATGGCAAACTACCGCTTCCGGTGGTCTGGGTAAGCCAATTGGGGCTAGTAGAACGCCCGAGGGAGACCGAAGCTCTGGTGCGGGGTCCGCGGGCCTCGCCACGGGCGAGTCCGGGTTCAAAAGGAACCGGATCGTGTTTTTCTCGCCGCCATTCGCCATGGAGGCTTCAATGATCCAGCCACTTAGTGGAAGCGGAGACGCTCGTCAGTTCAAATGCGGTGGGCTCCAAATCGGAAAAGCGAACTGCACCCTGCCAAGAAACGGCAAGTGAGCCAGCTATTACTGCAGTACTGTAGCTCTTCACTGAAGAGTCTTCAGGCAGGGACAGTCTACGACAGACGCTTCTCGCGTATGATTGGCCACGTCGGAAGCCAATCGCATCAGGCAGTTGGGACGACCTGCGTTTGGCAAAGGCGTTTGCCCCTCTGCAGACCCGACTGACTGCACTGCACTGTAGCCATCTCCAACGGCACGAGCGCTGCTCAGCTTCAGCGGATCGGACGCCTTGGCCTTCGTCGTGTCTGCGTGAAGGCTGTGAACCAGCCACCGATGGATAGACACAGGATGCGTCAAGATGATTGTACAGTCTGTATGATAGAGGTTGAGTGTATACTACGATATATGATCATTCTAGTGTCCTGAGATGGTTGTGATACAACTACAGACATGCTTGTTGAGCGGAGCTTCCTTGCAAGAACCCTCCTGCTCAATAAATATTGGCGTCCGGCGGTGGCGGGCCATCCACTTCTGTGAGTGGCTGGCTGGCTTGCGCTGGAGGCTGTGGACACGCACCACAACACTGCGTGGCGCGTCGACGTGGAGTTAGTTGGGAGATGGTACTCGAGTCGATACAGGCTTGCAGAACAACCCACGGAAGGTCTGTTCACGGGGCAACGTTGTACAGTGCGTGGCGCTTGCAGTAGTAGCCGTGCTTCTGGTACGAGCGCTTCGTGCAGCCGTCCAGCTTGCAGCGGTTGCCGCCGCCGTGGGCCCAGCACAGGCCGCCCTGGGCCGCGACCTTCTCACAGCTCTCCTCGCTACAGATCCGACCGCCTCCGTGGGACCAGCAGTAGCCGTAGCGCTTGGCCTTGCTCTCACAGCCGTCCGCCAGGCAGATCGTGGAGCCGCCGTGCTGGAAGCAGCGGTTGCGCAGCTTGGCGCCGTTCTCACAGCCGTCTACAACGCACCGCGAACCGCCGCCGTGGCGCACGCAGCTGCGACGCGACACCGCCAGACTCGTGCAGCCGTCCTCCTTGCACATGCGCGTCTTCTTCTTCGATACTTTCTTGCGCTTGGGCTTGGCGTCAGTCTCCACCCTGTGGTCGTGGTCTTCCTCCTCCTCTTCCTCCTCTTCATCGGCGTTGGATTCGCCGTCCGTCAGCACCGCCATGGGCGACAGCGACTGCGCCTTCGGACGGATGGCGACGAACCGCTTCTCCTCCGCACGCACAGGCTCGTGGAGGAAGACGCTGGGCACTGCAGTGCGTGGAGGCGACCGGATGGAGGGCAGTAGGAAGCCCTGGGTGAAGGCCGCCTTGTGGAGCTCCAGCAGCCCAGCGATCTGTGGCTCTGTGGGGTTCAGGATGAACTGCAACGAGGTCTTGCCCGCCATAGTTACGGTAATGCGAGTGCGGGATTCACGTTATGGTGGTCGTTCGAGAACGGGAATTTGAAGAATGGGGTGTTGGAGACGCGTTTATCGGTTCCGACGCCTGCCGTTCGTGGTTCTGTCGACGGAGGCAGAGATGAATTTGGGGGAACACGTGCGACGCGCGCGCGCTTGTTCTCGGCTCCAAGTGGTGTGTTCCGACCGGAGCAGAATGGTGAGAGGAGGGCCGCGCTGGAGTTCCAGCGCGGAGCATGCGGCCAGTCATGGGCTCATTCCGCCTCGCTGTTCTCCGTCGCGATCGCTCAGTGGATAGTTGCCGTAACCGGATCAGCCAATCAGATCGCAGAGAATCGGCTTGCTGGCACCTGAGGCGTGCCAGAACAGTCTTGTGAGGAGGATCTAAAGGCCGGAGCAGTTATTAAAATACATACTGGGCCCACGATTCCACCACCAGAACACTGCGAGATCTGCCGAGATCTGTCGACGCGCCGGCTCCCATCTCCACGCGATTATTGCTACGTCCTGCACATAGCGATCTTGTCATCCCACGCCGAGCCAATGGGAGAGACGAGCGGTGCCACGAGTGGATCAAGTCGTGGGGATTGGACGATTAACGCAACGTTCGCAGTCGCCGACGCGGTCTGAACGATGAAGGAGTTGGGGAGTTGCTGCATGTTTGTTCTCGTTGGAAAAGTTCCGCCAACAGCAACACTGGAACCGTTCCAAGATATTCGCACGATTTTGGTTCTGCCGTTTGTCGATCTGCGGATGAACCGGTGTGGACCAATCACAGCACGCCATTCAGTCGAGCTGGCCAGCACCGGCACACAAATCCACTTAATTAAGGATATCGGAAGTACAGTGATACTAATTCATAATATACGAGACTAGCCTAATTCCACGGCAACTTCAACATCGAGGTTTCTTCCGCATCATCGCATTTGGGCGACACTATCACCGCGCTGTTCGTGATGAGGTGTTGGACGAGCTCTCCAGTATCTCAATCGATAAACTGATGGCTACTTATGTGGAGATGGATTGCCTCGAGTCTTCCGTCTTCTCATTTCTGCACACGAAAGCCCAACCAAATCCAGACAGTCGGCCAGTCCTGGCAGACTGAGGTGATTCTGTGTGTTGGCTGGTGCTTACGCACCTTCAGAATTCTCCAGCTACGCTGCGTGCCCACAACGGCTCGATACACACGGGCTTGTGCACGTGCCGTCCAAGCTTCGGTCGCCGTAGCCTCCACTGCTGCCCCTCGACGTTTGGGTCGTGTCGTCCCGCGACCACTATTTCACATTCCACACACATGCCGCATCGCTCTGTCGTCGTCCCGAGCACCTCCACATGTGTTCTCAAACTCGCGAACTCGTCTTGTGTGCTGATCGTCATGAAAGATCGGACTACGGGCGTGTTTCGCGAGACGGCCACACTGTTTTGATGGCATGTGAGCTCCTTGGATGAAGAGTCGTTGCCAACATGCTCCTCTTGTTAGCTGCCTGGCTTGGACGCGGTTGGGCCGTCCTCAAACCAATCCACAGCATCGAGTCAGTGATGGCACGTGTGTGAGGATTCTACGGAGCATCGGCGAGCAAGCTCCAGTAGCTGTGCATAGCTGTGAGAACTTGGAGTGACGTATTCCTTTCGGAAGTCACTCAAGTCGGCTTGGAGCACCGTGACCCCCATGACGGCATTCGAGTTGACCTCACAGAACTCTCCCAACCCTCGAGTTCTCTCTGATCTACCTCCACGTTGGGATTCTGTGTTCAGTCGCTTTGGTCGACACACAATTCAGACCACATTTTTCGGGCCTGAGTGGCTTTCCGGTGGAGAGTTGATGTACACGGTCGTAGGCTCTGAGCTGAAGCATCGTCATCCCGAGGACGCCTTGCACGCACTGGTATCTCGTTGCAAAATCGTTCATCGTACCCACCGAGCAAAGATGACGCCACACGAGCTGTCGACGAACCCAATCTTGCACATCGATCGCTCGGGCAACGCGGCAAGACGCTGTTGGTGTCCTTCACGGAACTCTTGCTTCCTTCGTGTTGAGTCCTTGCCGCTGCCACTCGATCCTTGCCCACATACCCACCGTCAACTGCGCCAGTTCATGTTTTCTTGACTCGCGGCAGCGAGAACGATTCTGCGCGCTACACGAAACATCGGCGCCCACGATCCAATCGAGGAGGATCGAAGCTTGGCGTTCCAGGTAGTAGCACTGTAACTTCCGAGATAGCTCGCTGGAAATGGAGGAGCGTTGGAACGATTCACCTGTTGCTGACTGGTGCAAATCACAGCAGCACGGCAGTTTGGGGCATGGACTGCGAGAGAAGATACACCAGACGACAGGAATTGCGGGATTCCCCACTCTGGTGTCCGCACGTGTAGTATCTTTCAGTCGCTCTCACTGACGCGTTGTGTCGAGCAGTCTCCTTCACGAGTCTTGATGGCTAGCGACTGTCGCCGATGGTCGTCATCATTCTCCCATGAAAAGACGAACGTGGGGACTGCTCGACGCTGTTTTCCCCGCAATTCTTCGGGCTATTTGCGCACGATCTGCGTGCTAGAGACGTCGATACGCCGTTTTAGCGGGATGGTAGAATCGCACCGGTGTGGTCTATGAACAACACACTTCCAGTCAGCATTCAGTTCATGATTCTCGACAAGTTGGTTAACGTACCTTCAGTGTGGGCTGCGAACCGGTCAGTGGATGGCGATGTCCCGTCAGAAAGTCATCGCGAAACTCGACTGCTGACGCTGTTGGGAGTGTCAGCGAAACCTGAGGGGCCTCCAATGTGGTCTTCTCACTCTGCTCATAGTTGGAGAAGGTTGGCAACGTCGTTGCATTGGCAGCCACTCAGGTGGGCGTTGATGAGGATGAAACAGTACTCGATTCGGCGACTGCACCGGTTGAAGCGCTGGTACCACGCACGCGTTTCACGCTTGCAGCCCAATCGTCTTGCCTTCATGCTCTTCTCTTGAGCTGGTCTTCCCACACAGTCAACTCGTTTCCACGAGTTGGGTTCGCCACTGGCTTTCTTGAGATCTCTCAGACGGGCCGCAAAGTGATGATGCGCTCCGCAGGCCAGCAGATCCTCGAACCATTGATAGTTGTCGTTCACGGCCTTACTATCCAACTCAGGTCTCCGGAGCTGCTGGCGTATAGTATCGAGATGATTGGGCGCCCTGAAACCACGAAACCGTGCTGCGTCTCCCTTTGATCGCGTCTCTGCCGCACAGCCGTAGTGCTGCACCTTGCTATTCATCGCTCCGGTGACACCTTCCACGCGCAGGCATCTCGGCGCGTGAATATTCTTCGTATCCGCAGCAAGAACACACAGCACGAGGCTACTAATGGTCTGTGCCGTCCACGAGGCCGCCGCTTTCGCGACTGCCGCACCAATCCACCGCTGCGTCTCACCTGAGAATGATCGTGGTCTCTTCAGGTGCTGATTGTATTGTAGTATTCTAGCACGACGGCCATCGCGACTCAACTCCACGCGAGAACAATACTCGAGTGGACGCCTCCTTCGAGCCTGCCGATCGCCCGTCCACTGACCCCGCTAGTATCTTCTGGCCACGTTTTGTATGGCAGTCTCCTTCACGAGTGTTGACGACTTGAGGTTGTCGCTGGTAGACTTCGTGGCCTGTATGATACGGGACTTGTCGACGCTGTTTTCCACGCGATTCTTTGGGCTCATCGCGTACGGCTGACGCACTGGAGACGTTGATACACTTCACTTGCTCCCGTGGAGAGAGCTTGCCATTCATGGGTGCTGGGGAGCTCTCATTGACCCACGAAGCGCGCGTGCCGAGCATCACTGCGTCATTTTCATGCGGAGTTTCCCCGTTTTGTTGGTTGTCTTTGTGACATCTCCACAGAACGTATCGATGTCATTGAAGAGGGGTGAAAGCTTGTATGATTGGCTGAAATCGTTGGAGTTGGTGAAATGACCAACAAATCCCACCAAACCGCTAACAAACATGGAGCGCGAGCAGCTCGAGGCGAGCATCCGCCAACTGCGGCAGGACACCGACGACTTCTGGGCGCCATTGGAGAAGATCGCACGCGTGGACGCGCAGTCGCTGTCTCCGCTGGAGTTCTACCGTCGGTATGTGAGCAAGAGCGTGCCCGTGATTCTCACCAACGCGATGGAGAGCCCGCAGTGGCGTCGCGTGCGCGAGTGCTGGCAGGAGGACGACTACCTCATCGATTGTGCGGGCGAAGACACGAATGTGACGGTGGATATCACACCGTTCGGCTACGGGGACGCTGTGCTGCTCTTGGACCGGGAGAAGGAGATCTTCGTGATGCCCGAGGAGCGAGAAATGCCTTTGCGCGAGTTCTTCCGCATCCTGAACAACCGCGAGGGCTTCGACGGCGTGCCATATCTGTCGCACCAGAACGATAGCCTGCGAGACGAGTTCCCAGGGCTGTACGAAGACGTACCGCCTTGCCTGCGGCTCGCAAAGGAGGCGTTTGGGAACGAGCCTGACGCCGTGAATATCTGGATCGGAGACGAGCGCGCGGTCTCCACGATGCACAAGGACCACTACGAGGTACGCTCATGTCCTTTGAATGCTTTTCCCTTTGAGGAACTAACTCACAGTCTTCCTCTTGTGTGTGTAGAACATGTACTGCGTTGTCAAGGGCCGTAAGCACTTCACGCTACTGCCGCCAGTGGACGTTGCCTGCTTGTACGAGTCCGAGTATCCGTCAGCCCGCTACCGCCACAGCAGCACGCTCGGCGAAGAAGAGAAGGACGAAGAAGCCACTGATCGGTTCCACGCCACTCATCCGCAGCACAGCTCCTGGACAATCGTGCCGTCCCCTGACACCGGCGACACCCCGTGGATCCCCGTGGATCCTCTCAACATCGACAGCGATCGGTACCCTCTCGCCGGCCATTTGAACCCACTACAGTGCGTCGTGGAGGAAGGCGAGGTGCTGTATCTGCCGGCAATGTGGTACCACCGAGCCACGCAACTATGCCAGACCATCTCGGTTAACTATTGGCACGATATGGAGTTCGACTGCCGGTACGTGTACTACAACTTTGTGCGTGACGTCGCGTCTAAACTGCGACCAGAGAGCTCAAAGTAAATGGTCAGAATCACAACAAATGCTTTGAGAAGAAGAAACAAATTTTGAAGAAACAATCGTGTTAACGGCGAGCAGCAAACCACTGCTTATAGACTTGATCAGTTTTTTCTCCACAGTCGGAGCTGTACACATAACTAGACTAAACTTGTTGGTTCTTTCTGAAGCGATTGCCGACAGAACCGAAGAAAAAGTGTTGGTGAAAAATCGCCAACAACTTAGTAGAGCACCACACCGGCTACCGACTTGCTCGAGTGTGGACGCACCGCCGGACCGCGACCAGCTCCTGGCGGCGCTGAGCGTGTGAAGGCGGAGCTGCTACGCGACGCATCGAAGTCCAGCGACTGCGCCCGCGAGAGGGATGGAGGTCCCGTCATACTACGCGCGAGCTGCTGCTGCTTGTAGCGGTGTTGTTGCAAGTCCTCGGGCGAGAGCGAATCGCTGGCGACCTGCCACGCGGACTGGCGCTTGGCTTCCATGACGCAGCCAAAGCAGAAAGTAAGCGTGCGATCGACGGCGCCGTCGCCCGAGACGTCGATGATCATTTTCTTCTGCACGGAACACTTGTGGCAGATCATGTTGCCGCACGCTTGGCATGGGTGGAGTTGGGACTTGAGGGAGAGCTTCTTGACGCCTCGGTGGCAGGACTCGCATTCGTGAGGCGCGACAACGCTGCCAGCGCGCTGCATTCTCAGTTGACGCGCACGCTGCTTCTTCTGCATGAGCCACGTGAGCTTCTTGGCGTAGGAGCAGTCAGAGACCAGCGTAGCCGCGATTATCGACTCGGACGTAAGGGCGATACCAACCTTCTCGATCATCTCGCCACGAGCGTCGGAGAAGCCCCGAGCGAAGAGATGCGACTGGCCGTTGGGTAGCTCGCGGCAGATGAAACACAGCGACACTTTGCAGCGGATCACGTTCAGTTCGGACAGTTCGGGGGCGCCTGGGATCTTGACTGAGTGGATGAGGTAGTAGCCGTATCGCGTGCCGTCCGTATCTTCACCACAGCCCGTGGCTTCGAGGATCAGGAAGTCGCGACGCTGGATGAACGAGTTGACGAGCGCTGGAACTTCCTTCGTGAACCATTTCACACACAGCGACCGGAACGGGTCTTCCACTGTTGGGCCGTCGATTTTAGCGAGGATTCGAGCGTCGGCGAACTTGTCCTTGACGTAGGCTGTGCGCATGCGCCAAGAGAGTTCGTCGCCGGATTGCGCACCGAAAACTGTGTCGTCCAACGTGCAATCCAGTGTGCCGGAGGCCACCAACATGGGCACGTGCGGCTCTTTCATCGATCCAACAATACTGTCGTGGTCTTCATTCGAGGACGTGGTGTTGGCACCAGACGCTGTCGACACGCTGCGTGTGGAGACGGTCTCAGTCATCGGCATCTCTTCGCTGGCCATGGAATCGACGGAGAATGGGTGTTCTGGTCCGAACGCCTCAACGGAATGCAGTGCTGATGACTGCTCACGGTCGTTCATGAGCTTGGTGGCCGCTGGTCGCTTCGAGCGGCGCTCCTTGTACACGGAGAAGTCGTCTCGAGAGCGCACCGCCTTCCAGTCTTTCTTCGGGAACACGGCGCGGCCGTCGAGCGGATCCACGAACTGCCGCTCCACGCGCATGGTCTCGGCCACGACCGCCGTCATCTCGTCGCGCAGCCAGCGCGTCTCCTCGCGCGTGAGATCCAGCGGCGGAAACGCATTCGGCGGCAAGCGGAACTTCATATTCGTTGGTGATGTGGAGATGGAGCTGTGGATGAGTGTCTAATTCGTTCGAAGTGTTGGCGTTGGTGTTGGTGGATTACGCCAAGCGTTCCGGTTGGAACAAGTATGCGCTACGCGGGAACCACGAGCGGATGGAGAAACGATGTGTATGCAACGCGAGGAGAACGAAGTGCGTCTGCAAGGAAACCTGTTCTGCTCCAACTCGTTTCCGTTGGCGTTCTGGGTTTCCGTCGGCGTTCTCTCTCGCGAGCCGACTCAGTTTCTTTCTCTCTCTACCAGCTTCACTGCAGGTTCTGATGTGAAACACAAGCTCTGAGGGATCATCTCCTTTCCGCATGCTGCAGCTTCCGCATGATGGTGCGGGCGGCCGCGTGCGCGGACCTTCAGCACGATGGCGGGAAGCGGCTGACACAGTGACAGGTGGTGGCCGCGTGCCTCACTTCGACGTTCTCTCTGGCGGCCCCATCTTCCCACCGTTGAGGCCGCATCCAACTGTTGGAATTGTTGGTGGATTTTTGCCATTTGTCCGCTGGCGAAACCAGGCGTTACTATACAGAGTTTTAGGCCGTTCTCAGATGTTCGTAAATTATGCAGCCGGCCCCGCATGCTGTCGTTGAGTGTTTTCTCTTGTTCCCTCGCTCTTCACGTCATGCACGACCTCGCGTGCTAGAAACAGGAACCACGGGTACCGAACCTGCGCGGTTTCCTCAGCGTCGGTGCGTGACTTGCAATCATCGAGTCACTGAAACCTGTATTTAGTGACATCACTATCGACAGATTTTAGCCATGTGTCACCCACCGTACTTCGATTATGTGGCTGTTCTCTTCAGAGATGGAGAGTTCGTATTGCGAGGTTCATGAAAAGTGTTCGTACGACTCGACAACGGAAATGATGGGGGAGAAGGACACTGAACCGCCACCTTCAACGGAGATGCCGAATCGAGCACATGCAATGCGGCCCGCATCCCATCGCGCGTGAGCGGGCGTGCACTGTTGGCTCGGACGGAGCTTGCCTCCCGTGCCGTTTTCACCCGTGAGTCGTATCTCACGCCGAGATTGTCGCCTTCTCCATCCATCCATTCTTGGCTCGTGGCCTCGAAGCGTGGAGAAGCCATGTCGAATCCCAACGACCAGGCGTCAACAACGGTCCACGCCTGCTGGCCGGGCACCAGCCACACAGAACCTTGACCGGTTTCCCCGGTTATGACAGTTTAGTCCACTGCACTGCAGGTCTGATTTCCGCCTCTTTCCAGTTTCTTTGGTCAAACAAATAAAATTGTTGGAGGATTGATGGAGGAGTGCTGTGCAATCAATCAATGACTCGTGTCTTTCACCAATTTATTGGTGCGGTAGAGGTCAGGGAAGGGTCCTTTACTACGGACGCCGGGCTTTGCAATACCACGGATAGTGCATCACACAGTGTACAGTATTGATACTGTACACTGTGTGATGCACTATCCGTGGGAGCATGACGACTGCACGCATGCGTTTTCTCCGCCCAGAACGCGGCCGCCTGCTGCGTGCGTAGACACTCGTACTGTATGCTATGACCGTGACTCCCGCGGCCTGCAGTCGAGCAGACGGCAGCGTCCTCCATCCTCAGAGCTGCTGCTCCCACCGGCCTGTCGACTCGGTGGGAGGAATTATGTTATCTAATTGGGTTTTTGCTGGGTGATGCTCAATAATTGGGTACTGT
>JAADXI010001116.1:0-11307 GCA_023337615.1 Pythium brachiatum | reverse complement strand
GTTTTCTTTGTCTTTGTAAACTTGGCCTTCTTCGTACGAGCTGGTGAAGCAGCCGTGGGTTTCGAGGTCGATTTAGCCTTGCCTTTCGACACCGAGGGAAGTGTATCAGGTTGAGAACTGTTCATCGACGTCTTTCCCGTCTTTCCTTCCACGGCTGAACGAAGGCGCTTGCTGCGGATGGACGCGTACTTGACATTGTCATCGTACTTGGTGAAGAACTGGTCGATACGCGTCTGTCTCTGACGGTTGTTCGCAAAACTTGCAATCTGCTCCATCAATGGCAGCAGCACAGAGTCTGTCTTCGATTGCTCCCACCCAAACGTTTTCGTGCAATACTCTCGCAAGCCGGCAAGGTCTGGCAACTCCCACGAAAACTGAGCTTCTGAACGGTCCACCTGCGGGTTCTTGTACGCCTGGACGACACGAGGATTCGGGAACTCGTCTCCCAGTTCCCACTTTCGGCGCGCACTGGCATGCGTGTATTCGAATCGCTCGCGCGGTGTCATCGCATCGAGTTCCGCTTGAGTCTTCTTCTTTTCGAGTCGACGACGCGCTTCCTCAGCGACATCGAATGTCTGCACCCAAGCCTTGAACTCCTTCAGACCTTCAACACCGGGATACGCACTAACCACTTCAGACGCGTTCACAATGCCGATTCCTCGAATACCATCGGTGTAGTCACTGCCGAGCAGAAGCGCCAACTCGATCATCTCATCCTGAGAGAAGCCAAGCTCTCTCTCGACATCTTGTGCGAAGAAAGCTTCGACAAACTTCTGATTGTGGAAAATGTTCTTGTACACTTTCTTCCCACCGAACACGAAGATATCGCTGTCGTCGGTAATGATGCCATCCACCAAACCAATTTGCTCCAACGCGGCACACTGGGCTTCGGCTTCCATGGGGCACACAAGATACGGCACACCGAAGAGTTGAAGTAGCTCCATAACATCTTGCACCATGTCTTCACTCATGCCTTCGACCCCACGCATTTGGCGGTTGCGCAACTTCTTTAACTCGCGCTGCTCTTCAGCGAGAGCAGCGACATCCACCTCTGGCTCTGGTTCGGATGGAGGCGCGTATTGTAAGTATCGGTTCACTGGTCGCGACTCGTTCGACTCTGCCATCGACTTTTCGATCGCAAGTTGCAGTAGTTGATCTTCATCCGGAGATGCCGAGACCTCTTCAACAATCTCAACCGAGTCGGAATCCTCGGCGTCACCACTCACTGGCTCGTGTGAGATCACGTCTTCAGCATCTTCCGATAGATCGACAACACTCTCGGCTCTGCTTCCCTCTTGAATTCCACGGCGCAGAGTTTTCTGTTCGGGTGTGGATACTTTGGTCACCCCTGGTTTCACATCGAGGTGCTTTGTGTGCTCAGCAAGTGCTCTTCGTACCGCACCGGCCGCCCATTGTCTACACAAGAAAAAAAAGGATAAGTCAGCAATGCATGCATCGAGGGAGTCCCAGGTTTAACGTACGTCAAGTTGGATGCGGTTGCTAGAGCAGATTGCAGCGCTTCTTGCTTCAGTGCCGATAGGTCTTCCTCTGCCTTTTCCTCTTCCAACTCGAACTGCAGTGAAGCATACAGTTCACTTGTCTCCGCCTCTTTTTCTGAGCTTTCTTGATCCAGCTCTACGACATCATTCTTGCTCGTCAGCGGAAGTGCTGTCGTCTCCACAGTCGAGTCCTCTGTTTCCGTCCGTGGCTGCTCGCCTGTCACATCCTCCCATTGTACATCATCTTCTGACTCTTCATCCAACCGAACCACGGTAGGCTTCTGTGGGTCGTCGATCACGGTAGGTTCTTTTACCTTGCTCTCAGCTGGAGAAACCTCCTCCCACTCGATGTTTTCCGCCTGTCCGGTATGAGCTGCGATTGGCGCCGTAGCAGCTTTCACAGCCAACGAGGTGCTCGTAAGCTCTGCTGTCGGGACATCTTCCCAATCTATCCACCTAGATTGTTAGCGCCTCATCCTCCACAGCGCTCACTGAAGCCGTGTTACGTACCAACTTCTTCGTCTTCATCTTCGTTCATTCGAGTCACCGAGTCTTTTGCATCCTTCGAAGAATCCTTCGATTCCACAAACATGGAGGCGGGAAACAATTGTTGAACTTTTTCGTCCAACGAGGCGATCTCCTCTGGTTTGATCGTGATTGTGATTCCACTGCTGGCGGGCGACTGCATGGGTTGGTCCGGCTTCATCTCAACTGGTGGCACAGGATTACGAGCTCGACGCGCCATCTCGATCTCCAGAGGCTGTTCATCCATTTTGAACTTCTCCTTCTCAACGAACTTGCGCCTGGCTTCTTCAACTGCGATCTTGCGTCTTTGGGACCGATTCATCTCAAACTTGAACTCCTTCACGGAGTCAATAGAGAATTCGCCCAAACTCCGTTTCGGCACAGCAGCATCTTCGTCCAAGAAACGTCGCTTTCGTTTTGACCCGTGAATGCGTGCAAACACGTCTTCGTCATTCTCGGAATCCACGATTTCTTCCGCATTCAACACTTTGGTCAACTCGAATTGCACAGGCTGTCGAGTTTTCGTTTCCTCAGCGCTGTCTTCATCACTTGGCGAGTTTTTGGCTTGCTCCAAGATAAAGAATCGATCGCCGCTCGACGCAATCCGCTTGCCCTGGCCCAAGAGTGTTCCTGCTTCAGACGAGTTCGCTGTCGCGGCCTTCTGCATCTCGACCTGTGCGTTCTTCTGTCTCGCCTTGGAAATCTGGCGATTGAGTTTGCTCGTCTTCAGGAAACTCGCGATCTGGGTCCGCGAGTATGCTTCTGGCTTCCCAGCCAGTGGAATGAACTGATCGCGGGCTTCTTGTCGGCGGTCTCGTTGGATACGCGCGATCACATCCTTCTGCAAATGCGCCGGCATCGCAAACACAGCATCAAAGTCGATGCGCGACATCTGTGACGTGTCCAGTTCGATATCTTCAGCGCTCAACTGATCTTCATCGCTCTCCTCGCCACTCTTGGTCTCTTCATCCTCGTCATTTCCCACGGTACTTCGATTTGGATCGCCGCTGAGATCACCTCGGACTTGGTCTCGGATGCGTCGACTCGTCTCGTCCTCCTCGTCATCAGAACAGGCAATGACGATGACTCCTGCATCTCCCTTCTCTTCTTCATCCTCCTTGTTTGCAGCAGCAGTCGTGAGACCAGGGATGAGGAAACTCGGATCAATGGCTGGGTTCGCTTTCGGTTTGCCGCCATTCTTCTTGAGCTACGTCCCATCACAACAGATAAGCAATCCATCCACACCATCATAACATCACACGGTCTCACCTCCTCACGATAGAGCTTGAGTCGATTCAGCAGAATGCGCTGCGCTGTCTGCTTCAAATTCGCTGCCTATGCTCCCAGTCGATCTCTCAGTCACCACCATCAACCCACCCAATAGAATCTTCCAGCTACTAATCCCGCACCTGGTGTTCCTGGCGCTTCCGGCGCTTGGCGACAGTACGCTTCTTGATCTCCGGAGTGTTTCCATCGAACACAAACACCGGTCGAATGCGGTAGAATAGCAGCTTGGCCACGCGATGGAACGTGCCGATCAAGTGCGCGTTCTTGATCATGTTGCCTTCGTCGTCGCGCATCGCCTTGACAAACTGCGTGAGCCAGATACTCGCATCCACCGCCAGCACCTGCGACGCTAGTGTCTCGATCTCGATCTGCCGCCCCACGGGCGCCAGCAGCATCCACAGGTTCTGCACGCCCATGGTGGCGCCGTCGTGATCTCCTCCGCTTTCCGCGTCGAAGCTCCGAAATTGTTGGGGAAAAATGGAGATCATCACTCTGCTTCAAGCGCCTCAATATGCGTGGACCACCTCATTTACGGACACTTGATTCAACGATCAATGCAACGCCTACTGGCCCTAGATTAACGTTTTAAACACTATTCGTAAGATATGCGAGTTCCCGCATTTTGTTGGTTGAAGCTTGCGGTGGTGGAGGGAAATCCACTGACTGCACAAGACGACGGGAAAGCATGGCGACGAGCGGATTATTGCGAGGCAAGCGCGCGCTGATCGTGGGACTGCTAAACAAGCACTCGCTGGCGGCGAGCATCACGCATGCGCTGCTTGCCCACGGTGCGAGTTGCGTGGTCGCGTCGCGCTCGCCGCTCTCGGAAAGCCAGATCAAGGCCTGCGGGTTCGAGTTGCCATTCGCCGACCACCAGGCGCTTCATTTCACGGACTGTGATGTTGAAAGCGATGAATCTGTGGCGGCGATGATGGATCGGTGTGGCCAGGCGTTCAATGGCGAGCTTGATATCCTCGTGCACTCTGTCGCGTTCGCACCACGGGAGACGTTCCACGCGAAAGGAACGCTCATGGCGTCTCGGGCCGCGTGGAACCAGGCTCTCGATGTGAGCGCGTATAGCCTGATCTCGCTCACACGCGCGGCACATCCTCTGCTGATTGCGGGCGAGAAACGCGACCGATCGGTGTTGGCGTTATCGTACGCTGGCGCGAACAAGGTGAGAAGAAGCTATGGTGTGATGATCAGGGTGAGTGCTATTAACGAGTACTTACTGGCGCTTGGTGTAGATCGTGCCAAACTACAACATCATGGGCCCAGCCAAGGCTGCACTGGAGGCGACATCTCGCCAGCTCGCGTACGAACTCGGAGACGAAGGCATCCGAGTCAACTGTCTCAGTCCCGGTCCCATGAATACGGTCTCCGCTCGTGGGATTCCTGGTATCTCCGTACGTCTCAACTTGCAAACTCATACAATGACTGGAAATCCTAACGTGATGTATCAATGTACAACAGAGGATGAGAAAGTACGCTGAAGAGCATTCCCCACTGCGACGAAATGCCACGGGCTCCGAAGTCGGAGAGCTGGCGGCCTTTCTGGCCAGCAACGCAGCCGCCTCGATCACCGGCCAGACGCTTCACGGTGCGTTCAAGCTTGTCGATGCATCCTTGCTTAGTGGTGGCACTGACTCAGTTTACCTGCTTTGATAGTGGACGGTGGTTTGAGCATCATGGCGCCGTACGCGAACGAGCCCGCCCAGCCCCAGTAGGCCAAGGTTGTCAAGACTGTTCTGTAGTGACATTTCGTGAGTTTTGTGTTCAATCTCGAAAATTATATAGTGTCACTCTAACGGGGTTTGTGTGCGTATTGTGTGGTGGCGTGGTGTAGCACAACCACATCCGACGAGCTCATCAGCATCACCACGACGGAAAACAATGGCGTGGACACCACAGGACGCGGAGAATGATCCGAACGCGTCGCTGGGCGTGCACCTGAGCGACCTGGACGCCGAGAAGCCGCCGAACCTCTTCATGTACCCGCGCAGCTTCATCAACATGCACCGAGAAGGCTCGTTCTACCCGTTTCTCGCGGTTTACCCGCCACAACTGCTGCAGTGGGTGCAGCCAAACCCGATCACCGAGTCGTGCGCCGGCAAATTCTTCCTCTCGGCGACGATGGGTGAGTGTCTAACATCCTACTAATGGGTATTGATGTCCATACTTGACGGAGCATTGTTCGATGTATGTGATTGCAGGATACGCCATGGGCAACGTCTTCGGATTGGTGCTGGGCAGCTACGAAGGCATCACGCCCCCAATCCCTGTGCCTGGCCAGCGCGAACTGCCCAAGGTGCCATGGCGTGAAGCGGTGCGTTTTTGTCGTGTCTGTCTCTCCTTCATTTTGTGTGATCAGTAAGGAGCTGACTGTGGTCTTGTGGATGGCAATACGTAGATGGTGGGTTCGTGGCGCGTGACCAAGGGCAAGTGCCGGTATTGGGGAAACAACTTCCTTGTCATTTCCTGTACGTGGCTGGATGTTTGGACGCCAGTGTGGGTATCGTACTGAGGGTTTGTGCGTGTTTCTTTCGTCTGTTCTGTAGCCATGTTCTCGGGTCTGGAGTGTGCAGTAGAGAAGGCGCGAGGTGTCCACGACGTTGGCAACGAGCTGGTCGCCGGTTGCGCGACTGGCGCCGCGCTCGCGGCTGGCCAGGGCTGGCAGGTGCGTTGGATAGAATCTATGGTGAAACTGAATGCTCAGCTGACATATCCATTATCTGCGCTGGAATATAGGCACAATGCCTGGGCTGTGCAGGTTTCGCGGCGTTTTCCTACGCGATCCACACGTTCACCGACGGCAAATTCTAGATAGACTGAGATGCTGGGAGATACCATAAGCCCTCTTCGTCTACAAGAGGCAGTGGGTTCAGCCGCAAGCGAGAGAGGCACGAGCGCGGGGTCTTTTCAAGTGCACAAATATACGAAAAACGTGTCAAGGTATGTAATGTTCTGCTAGCTCCTATTGGAAGGCAACTCGGTCGTGGACTTTTGATCTTCAGTTGCAAGCGCCTGTTGAAACTTGGGGTAACGGTCGGGTAAAAAATACCCGCATCGACGCTGAGCGTTGACGGATGGAACGCTGTATCAAGTCAAGCCACAACAGCGAGCGGTCGACATGGTGCTGTCGCCACTGGTGCCTGTGCGTGTCGGTGATCTGATCGAGTTCTCTTATGGATCGGAGGAAGATTACCAGAAGACGATGCTCGAGGGGCGTGTCATGGACGTGGATCCAGCGACGGCTGACGAGTGCCTTGTCCAGGTGTCTCCGTACGAGCCGTTCAAGCGAGTCGATCTGACGAAAGTGCTCTACAAAGTCGTGTACGGCATCGGAGAGATGACACGAGTGACGCCGGAGATGATCGGGTGGGAGCTGGAGATCCCACAAGTCGCAAGTGCGAATACTCCCGAACGTGGCGTGATCAAGCAGGTCGACAGTGCGCTCAATTGTGCGCTGCTCGCGTTTGACGACGGCCACAAAGACTGGCGAGACCTCACAATGAACGCGTTCAAAGTCGTAGGACGCCACAGCAATGGTTTCAAGCGTTCAAATAGCCCCATCAGACAAGCAACTGAGGTGTCAGTCGGGCCACAGCCGACTGATCAAGCAGTGTACGCGATCAAGGCTCCGATACCGGCGACGGACGCAATTGACTTCGACTGGTATTCTGAAGGCGGCCATGTCGAGTTGTGTGATCGCGATGGTGGATTTATGGAAGGCGCGTTGTTGTGTGCGCAAAGGGATCAATCTCTGCAGTTATACAATGAGAAGCGCCAGTTTTTCGAGATCCAGATACGGAAACAGAGCTTCAAGGTCGTGATCCATGGCCTCGTGAGTGTGAAAAGCACTGTACCACTGGGCCAGCCAGTCGAGATCTACTCGCCAATGCACGGAGAGTTTCGCTGTGGCACGGTGATGAAAGTCGCCGAGGTTGGGAAGCTCACACCAATTCGGTTTGTGGATGTTGGGCTCGAGTGGCTCGATCTCACATCGCAAACATTCAAGCTCGTGTTTCTCATTGGTGATACAAGGAAGTCAGAGACACTGGCAGTGCAGCAGTCTGTGGTGCATTCAAAGAGCGAGGAAGCTGCAGCAGAGAAGGAGCGAACATCGAAGGCCGAGCCGGTTGAAGTGATCAAGCAGGCTCACCACGAGTCTGAGCCGAAGCTACAGCCTCAGCCACTCCATCAGCCGCCAGCTCACATTCGGCAAGGAGAGGTAGCTCAGGAGCAACCCAGTTCGATCAGCAACCGGGAGCTGGGGTCACCGACGCGAACACACACTGATCGGCGGCATCACAACACTCACAAGCACACCCACCAACTCCCTATCCTAGAACCGGGGCAAACGATCGAACTGCTGGATCCAGTGACCAAGCAGTTTGCCAAGTATCGAGTGACTCAAGTATTGCATCCCGACAAAGCACACCAGTACGAAGTCGAGCCGTCATCGGATTCAGGAAGCAGTGGTTCGGGCCTGCTGCGTAGTGCTCCTACCGCATCATTGACGTTTTGCTTAGCCGACGTGAAATCTCGGATGCTTCTTCAGCCCCATCACTTGAAAGCCTCTGAATCGTTCTTGCGTGGCTTTCGGGTGGACGTGTACGACAAGTCGGATCGCTCCGTGCTCACTGGCAAGATCATCGATTGCTCCGGAAGCGAGGAAGCCACGGACGGTGGACGTGTCCACGTGAGGCTGAAAGACGGATCAAAGCGATGGTTCGACGTCAAGACGACGAAGATTAAGCTGAAACTGCAGGGTGAACGACACGCTTCAAGCGTGTTCTCTGGAACTGAGACCGTGGAGCAGCCATCGCCATCTCGAAGCGCTGTGTCTGAGCCTGACATGTGGCAGCGCGTTGACCTCAAGCCCATTTCACCACGAGTGAGTAGTCCTGATGAAGCCAAGGCGTCGATCTTGGCTCGACAGCAGAGTGAGAAGGTCTTTCGAGATACGACACCCACGCCAGCAGCTCGATTGCCAATCATTACCCGTTATGCGTCATCCCCTGGCATCGTGCATGCACAGAACAGTGGAGAAGCCCCCTTGCTATCCAGAATTCCTTCGCTGGACTTCTCGAGCATCCAGCGCAGCCGTGCAGAGCCCGTCGTGTCCCCAAACCCAACGACCGCGGACGCTCAGAGTGAATCAGGACGGTCCTCCGGCTCGAATGCCGATGCTTTGAGCGATCTCCTGCCGCCTATGGACGATGTGTGGACTGAAGAGCCAATGGGGAAAGCAGAACCGATGCGATACGTCCACGCAGCCACCGGACACGTGCAGTACGACCGCCCTCGGTGGCTCAAGCAGATCGACGAGACCACTGGGGGGACAGTGATCCTCAACACCATCAATGGTGTGCGCTTTCAGCTTCCTGGTGGTGGGTCCTCCAGTCTCATGACGTCACCAGCAACTAGCGGACGCGCAGTTGTGACGCTGCCTGTGGGGCCGCGCGAGGCAGCACGCGTCGTGAGCCAGCTCAACGTAACGGCTGTCGACCTGTGTGCACAAGCCTTTGGTACATGAATCACCAATCGTATTTTATATTCATCGTTCATGGCGTACATTGATACTACTGCATTCAACAACGAACAGCCAGATCCCCCTTTGTGAGTTTAGGAGTGCAGCTTCACAATGGTGACGTTGCCTATTCGGCACGCAACACACGTCGACCACCCCATCCGCCGTTGTTGCCACCGTTGTTGCTGTTGCCGCCATTGTTCGAGATCGTCGAGAAGCTGTACGTTCCCTTGTTTCCACCACCACCCGCGTTGTTGTTGTTGTTGTTGTTGTTGTTATTGTTGCGCGCACCACCGCCCTGGTTATTGTTGTTACCAGAGCCACCCGCGTTACCACCAGCAGCGCCACCACCGTTTTGGATCGGCACACACTGCTTGTACACCTGCCACTTTGGCTCGTGGAGCGCCAGCCAGTAGAACGTAAGCTGGCACTTGCCCTTGCAGGATGCATAGCTCACCGGAATGTTCGCCGGGTAGCCCGTGAACTTGCCGACACAGTTGTCTTCGTGCATCACCATCGTGTTGTCGATCCAGACTTCACATGGGCCGGTGTGCGAGGTCACAAAGCCCTTCTTCTCGGCGTCGTTCGCCCACTGTAGCGAGGACATGCCGCTCACGTCTACCGCTGCGCCGTCGGTCAGCGTATTGCCACAGCCCGGGGCCACAGGATCCATGAGCGACTTGATGTTCTTGTAGGTCGAGGCCTTGAAGGCCGTCGTGAAGGTCGCGACGTTGGCCGCTGGATTAACGTCGTTGAACTTCTTGCCGGCGAACGAGCCTGTCATGGTGGACGAGTCGATGAGGCCGTTGTAGTTGGTGGTCATCGCACCAGGCTTGAACTTGGCTGCCGGCTTCACGATGTAGCCGTGAGCATCGACGCTCGAGGCGAGTAGCGTCGCCGACGCCACAACCGCAACTGCACTGCGGACGACACTGGAGGAGAGCATGATTGATATGCGTTGATTCTCCGATCGTGGAAATACAAAACTGAATCGGTGCGTCCGTCGCTGACGGGCGGTCAGCAACGGCACGCGATATTGAATCGAGACGAGGTTCTTTTGCGAATCCTCTCGCCCGGCTGGAATGGTGGATGGATCGTTGTCGGGAATCCAGTGGCGAACTCCCGTTGATGTGCCTTCTGTCACAGTCGGACTCTGTGTGGATGGCGACTGCGGATTCTTGTGTCCCGCGAAGCAAAGGCACGGCTGGCACGAGCGGCTACACAAAATGGCTACACTCAGATTATCTTGAGAGCTCAGACCTCTCAGATAGCATAACGCTGTCAATACGGAGCCCACATGTTCATATTGGCAAGCGAATCATACCCTGTATAAATAAAAATGGACCTCAACCGGAGCTCTTGTCGCCCACTTTTACGATGATGGCCACTCGAAGTGGAGCGTGATACTGGATTGTATGAGGCGCGAGCAGCGCTACTGTAATAGACTGTTTTAAAAAATATGCTTGGTGTGTAGATAACATGGAAGCAGTGATGGACTGATTGCTGTTCTGCTGGATTTCCATCTGAGTACTCGCTGAGCGGCGTTGCGCCAACTGGAAGATTCCAACTCCCTCGGCGCAGCAAAGGGAGTCGGTTGCCTTCCAGTCCATGACGATGCAGCTACTGATTCCACTGTGATCGGATGGAAGATGAGTCCCCCGCGTTATCCCTGACGGATCAATACCGTACACGCGGAAGATGAGTCCCCGGCGTTATCGCTGACGGATCAAAATACAGGACTTTCATCGATTCCATCTGCCGGTCCCAGGAGTGCTGTTCGAGTGGCTACACAAAATAGCAACATCAATCTACAAAATGGCTACATCTAGTAAATCTTGAGAGCTATTTTAACATTAAAATAAGACCTCTCAAATAGCATACTGATACTGCTGTTGATACGGAGCGAGTATTTCGTTATTCACGAGCATCAACTAACCTTCTTTTAAGAATAAATATTTGGTTCAACTGGATATCTTGCCAAAGTGATGAGTGAGATCGTCCACGCGTGGCGAAGACATCAAGCGCCATCCAAAAAGATACTGAACTGTGTCCAATTCATGCACTCTAACGGGGTTTGTATGCACTATTTTGTGTGATCGCGTGGTGTGGTTCAAGTTGAACTTCAACCGCATCCGAAGAGCGGAATGGGTACACCTCAGGAGCAACCACGTGCGATCAGCAGCTAGGAGCTGGAGTCACCGATGCGACCACACACTGCTCGGCGGCATCGCCACACCCACAAACACACCCATTGTCTCCCCATCCTCGAACTGGGGCAAACGATCGAGTTGCTTGACCCAGTGACCAAGCAGTAATACTGCTTGGTCAAAATAATAAAATATCACTATTGCCGGTATTATATTGACGGAATTATTATTTATTGGGTTGTCGGCGTTTCCGTATAATACACAATTGCCTCCAATACTAGTGTATTTTGGTTTCAGCATAGTGTTTTGGAGAAAT
>JAADXI010001115.1:0-11322 GCA_023337615.1 Pythium brachiatum | reverse complement strand
CTTGGCGTGCCATGCGCCGCCATTGCGACGTCGTCCAGCGATGGAATCGACGTGGGAATGCGCGCAATGTGAAGCAGGGAACAGCGAGAGCAAGGCGGAGGTCAAGGACAAAGCTGTGCGTGGCGGCAAGGCGAATGCGGAAGCAGAGAAGGTGGAAGAGGAGAAGGTGGAAGAGAAGAAGGTGAAGAAGGAGACTACTGGAGTCGCGCCGAAGAAGCGGCGGCGTGGTGCGGTGGAGGACGTGAACGCGGTTGTGGAAGAGGACGATGCGGCGGTGGAGACTGTCGGAGCGACTGGCCGTCAGACGAAAGCGAGGCGTGGTGCGAAGTCGGCGATTATAAAGACGGAAGAGGCTGATGAGGAGCATGCGGAGATGGAGGACGATTCGGATGCGCCGCTGGTGAAGGCACGTGGGCCGAAATCGAAGGCGTTGGCTGTGAAGAAGGCAGTGAAGAAGGCGCCTCGCAAGGCCGTGAAAGTCCAGGAGCCAGAGCTTGCTCACAAGCGAGCGAGTCGCGTAGCGGCGCGTGGAAAAGAAGGAGCGAGGAAGATGCAACGCGTCATCCACGTCATCGATGACGACGATGAGGAGGACGACGACGATGGAGGAGACGATGATAACGATAGCGACTTCAGCGGCTCAGCAGAAGACGCTGAGGAAGAAGAGGAAGAGGATGAAGAAGACGACGCGTCGGAAGATGAATTCGAGCCGCCGGTGAAGCTGCCGTCGCGGAAATCGCCCCAATCCAAGCCGAAGACGAAGGCGGAAGCGAAGAAACCTGCGAAGGAGACGCCACTGAAGGAGAAGGCGAAGCGCAAGCCAGCGAAGAAGAAGACGAATGCCCAGGATGGTGCAGCTGGTGATGGTGGCGATGATGGGACGCCAGGGAACGATGCAGAAGTTGTCGACGTCGGTAGCGCGAGTGAAAGTGAGGAAGAGGTGTACACGGGCCCATCGTACTCGATCGAGTACGCACCGAATGCGCGCGCCAGTGTGAGTATTAGATCACACCGTCATCTGTTGATAGGTGAGGTGACTGATGCGTGTGCTGTGGTGTTGACAGTGTAAGAGTTGCGAGCAAAAGCTACCCAAGGAGGCTCTTCGAGTCGGTATCCGCGTGCGTCACTCGATGTTTGGCATCACCACTTACTTTAAGGTACGATACGTGCCGCTGCCCACGCTTCGCTAAAGCCAGGCGTTGAACATTGTTGCTTTTTCTCGTTTGTTCAGCATCTCGAGTGCACTCAGATCTGCCACGTCGTTCATGAAGAGGAGACCTCGCTTCCTGCTGATCCTCTACGCGGATTCTCGTCACTGAAGCCAGCGGACAAGGAGCGCGTACTTGCTCACATGCTCAAGAACGCCGAGCTTGGCCTGTTAGATGAGCGACGCGAGTTGTCGGAGGACCAGTACGCGCGCAAGACGCGAATCGTCGAGAAGGAACCTTCACCTTACCTCACAGCTACTCTTCTTCCGTACCAACGCGAGGCGCTCGCGTGGATGACCGCTCAAGAGCAAAGCGACTATAAAGGTGGTATTCTGGCTGACGAGATGGGAATGGGCAAGACCATCCAAGCGATTTCGCTCATTCTCGAGAATCCACGAGTTGACGAAGCACCGCCGGTGCAACCTGAGCAGAAGAAGGCGAAGTCAACCGGCAAAGGCCGCTCTCAAAAGGTCGAGTTCAAGGCTTCAGTGCGAGGCGGAACACTCGTCGTCTGCCCGCTTGTCGCGGTGATGCAGTGGAAGAGTGAGATCGAGCGATTCGTGGAGCGCAACCACTTCTCCATCTATATCCACCACGGGCCCAAGCGCCTCGATTCGATTGAGAAGATTGCTGCGTACGACATCGTGCTCACCACGTACTCGATTATCGAGAGCGAAAGCCGGAAGACGCTTGGCTGGGAGAAAGTTCCGTGCAAGTACTGCAAGAAGAAGTACCTTCCAGACAAGCTCATCCTCCACAACAAGTACTTCTGCGGTCCAAACGCCAAGAAAACTGCATTGCAAGATCGCCAACAGACAAAGACAAAGAAAAAGAAGGCAGCAGGAGAAGAGTCCAGCGAAGAAAGTGAAGATGATGGCCTTAAGAAGCCAACCAAGGGGAAGAAACCGGCACGGAAGAAGCCAGCGAAGAAGAAAGTTGAAAGCGACAGCGATGAAGACATGGACGACGCCCCGCAACGTAAACCACCGCAGGGGAAATCGCCCATGCACCAGATTCACTGGACGCGCATCGTTCTGGATGAAGCCCACTACATCAAGGACCGGCGGTGCAATACAGCTCGCGGCGTCTTCGAGCTCAAGGCCGACTACCGATGGTGCTTGACAGGTGTGTACCTCTGCGTTACGTGTCCGCTGATCTGTCTGTAACCCATTTTCAACGTTGTGAACTAGGGACCCCGCTTCAAAACCGTATCGGAGAGTTATTCTCGCTGGTACGCTTTCTGCAGATCAAGTTCTATGCGTACTACCACTGCAGTAAATGCGAGTGCCAGCTGCTCGACTTCGAGTGAGTTGGTGATGCCTGAAGTGGATGTTGTACGCTGATTTTGACGCATTTCGCTGTGCCCGGTAGTTTTCCCGGCGGGAAATGTCTGCATTGCGACCACCCGGCGATGCACCACTACTCTTACTTCAACAAGAAGATCGTGATCCCGATTCAAAGCTACGGCTACGTTGCCGAAGGAAAGGTCGCGATGCTCCGTCTTCAGAACGATCTGCTGCAACATGTAAGTCGTATGAGCTTTTGAGCGCATTGGAAATTGTGCTGATTTTTTTTCTTCTGCGAAATCAGATTCTTCTCCGACGGACGAAAGAAGGACGAGCCGACGACATTTCGCTGCCTCCGAAGCTCGTCCGTGTCCGTCGCGATCGGCTGGACGAGCGTGAAAACGACTTTTACCAAGCCATCTACACCCAGAGCCAGGCTCAGTTCAACACGTACGTATCGTCTGGCACGCTGCTGAACAACTACGCGCACATCTTCGATCTGCTCATTCGACTGCGTCAAGCTGTCGATCACCCGTACCTCGTCATCTACTCGAAGTCGAACCCAGCGATCCAGGTTCCAGTAAGCCTTGGCAGCTCGGAAGCGAAGTTCGTGCGGCCTCTTGTCGAGCAGAAACCTTTAGTGTCGATCCTCGACGATGAAGACGAAGCTCAGACTGCACCACCTTGTGTGATTTGCCACGAAGAAGCCGAGGATCCAGTCGAGGCCAAGTGCGGCCATTTCTTCTGCCGTGAGTGTGTGAGCGAGTTCATCGAATCGCTTCCGGCCGGTGCGTCAGCCACTTGTCCAGACTGCGAGAAGCCGCTCACCGTCGATCTGTCGCCACCGAAGCCGGCAGAAATAGAGGACGAAGAGATCATTGATCCGCATAAGCCCGTGATCCACCGCACAGTTGTCGACCTCAAGCGCTACAACAAACACAGCATTCTGCACCGCATCTCCGACGTCGACTCGTTCCAAACCAGCACCAAGATCGAGGCGCTTATGCAGGAGCTGGAGCACATGAAAGCTCGAGATCCGTCTGGCAAGGCGATTGTCTTCTCCCAGTTTGTGAACATGCTCGATATCATCCAGCATCGCCTCACCATCGGTGGTATCAAGTGCGTGAAGCTGTCGGGCAACATGAGCATGGACTTGCGCGACCGCACGATCCGAGCATTCCGCGAGGACAACGCGATCACAGTGTTCCTGATCAGTCTGAAGGCTGGCGGTGTCGCGCTCAACCTCACTATCGCGTCCCAGTAAGTTCATCTTGCGGTATTTTTGCGGGACCATGCACCTGTTCTGACTGATGTTTTTGTTTATTCCCCAGCATCTTCTTGATGGATCCATGGTGGAACCCTGCGGCCGAGAACCAAGCTATCGATCGCACGCACCGACTTGGCCAATTCAAACCCGTGGAAGCCACTCGCTTCATCATCGCTGGCACCATCGAAGAACGCATCTTGAAACTGCAGCAGAAGAAACAACTCATCTTCGAAGGCACAGTCGGTGGAAGTGTGAGCGCGATCTGTCGCCTCACTGAAGATGATCTGCGGTTCCTGTTCAGCAAGTGAGTGGAGAGCATGAAGAACAACAACTGCAGGTATGAGAGAATGGTGGAGATATTTCTTTCGTTTTACAAAAAAATCCTGGTTCAGTGGAGAAGAACAATGCTACAAGAGTTGCAAAAAGACCAAAATACAGCGAGTGGTGGGTGGGAAGCAAAAAGGAGAATGGCGAGAGAGGAAGCCCCAAAAAGGAACACGGCGGCGTGGCCTCGGTGTCGGCTCACGCGGACGACGAGGACGAGGGCGTGAAGCTGGGCGCGGCGCTGTTGAAGGCACCGAACGCGGCTCCGCCACTCGAGACGCGAGACGAAGCCCCGTTGCTTGCGAACGATGGCTGGCCATGGCGTCGCTCCGCCCCTTCCTGCGGGTAGCCATGGTGGGCGTACGGATACGCACGGTGTTGGTGCTGCTGCTGCGCGTACTGCGCCGGAAGCGGCGTCGTCGGCATGCCGAGTCCTGGCATGTTGTGGAGCATGGCAGCGGCTGCAGCGTGGGCATTAGCGAGCAGTGCGTGGCCGTGGAGCACGTACTGCTGATGCTGGTGCGCGTACAATCGACCGGTGTGGGCTGCCAGCAAATACTCATCACTTGAGCTCATCGCCAGCGCGTGCTGATGTTGCGCAGGGTACGGGAACTTTTTGTTGGCGAAATGATGAGGCTGGTGCTGGTGATGGTGGTGTGGCTGCGGCTTGGGTGAAGGAAACGGCTCTGGTTTGCCACGGTTCGGGCCGTTGCTGGAGAAGACGAGCGGACGGTACGACTCGTGCTTGTCGAGCAGACTCGAGTTCTGGAAGCGCGTGATCATGGCTTGCTTTCCCTGGAGACGAGCGTACGAGATGGCGCAGACCTTTTCGCTGTTGAAGTTGGTCCACTTCTGCGAGTCGAACTCTTGGTAAAACGTCACGATGCTCTCGGCTTCGATGAAATTGATAAACGCGTAGCCCATGTTGCACTTGTTCTTGAAGTCGATGGGCAGGTAGAAAAAGTCGTACTTGCCGTGGTGGTGTGCGTTGATCTCGGCCAATAGCATTTGCTGCGTGTACTTGTTCGGGATGTTGCGTACCATGAGCGTCGTGCGCTTGTCTTCACCTGAGACGACCTTCTCGATCGACAAGCTGAACTCGCCAGCACCTTGGTCATTGCGGCCGATGCTGCTGGTGCTGCTGGCCACGCTGCTCGCATAGCTGTGGCGGAAAGTCGGGTCACTTCCACTGCGGATCGGGATCATGCGACCGCTCTGAGCACCTCCGTTAAGCAGCATGTGCTGCGGCTGCTGGCCGTGAGTTGGCGCACTCGGTGGCGATCGATACTGCGGAGGGTACTGCGGATTGAAGCGAGTCGAGCGACTTGGTGACGACTCAAACGCGTCGGCAAGCAGCGATGAGGACGTCCCCGACGAGAGAGATGCATACGCTGAGCTGCTTCGAGGACGCGCAGGCTCACGCGTTCTCCAAGCAGTGGATGTGGTCGTCAACGAAGGGGCGAATGGTGATGACGAGCGGCTTAGGGTCGTACTTCCATCGTAGCCGCGGGCGTTGTTTCCAGTAAGAAGCAGCTCTCCATCCCCATCGTTCGTTTGCGCGAAGCCGGATGACGCAGCCTCGAATAGAGACGAGTGCAACGGCGACGACGACGTGGACGACGGCGACGTCAGGAACGTCGTGCTCTCTGAGTTGCTCTTTGGTCGATTTCCGAGCAAGGGCGTCGCCTGTGTCTCCACATAGTCCTTGAAAGCCTGGACCTTGGCCGTATCGAGCGTAGGAGGGTGGGAACGCGTCACAGTGATCATGTGACCACTTGGAAGGAACGCACCGGCCAGTCTCGAAATTGCGGCGGTGACATCGCGCGCATCGTTGAACTCGATCAGGAATCGGCTTGAATGGCCGTCGTCGCCGTCGCGCTCGAGTACACTCGCGATCTCACCGTACCGCGAGCAGAGCTGGCGCATATCACTGAAGGCGCTACCTCCCTGGACGGACAAGCCGTGGATCTGGACTTGGATCGTCGCACAGTTGATGTCGTTTGGAGCCTCGTACGGCAGAGCAAAGTGCGCTGCTGTCTCGTTGCTGGTCGTTGTTGACGAGTTGCTCGTGAACCACAGCTTCACAGCACCGATCGCTGCCTTCAGCTCGAAAAACGTACAGAAGAGGATACCATCGCTCGCCATTTCATCGCGCACCGAGGCGACTGGACCAAATCCCTGTGCAAAATAAACGCCATTAGCAAAACCGAATTCTAGAGAGAGAGAGCACAACGATTCACTCACATTGAGCGCATCGAGTACGTGGCGCAGCGTTGAGGAATCGAATACGCCGACGCGGCTCTTGATGATCACGTGACGCGACGCCACCCTTGTCTTCATGGATTTGTACAGCTCCGTCACAGCGGAGGGCTTCTGCGTGGAGGTGAACATGGTCTCAAGCTGCGGGACGCGGTCGTTCCAGATATCGTGAAGCTTACTCGGGCCTAGCGACGTGTAGTCCGAGAAACTACGAGGCCGCTGCGCTCGCTTTCCACTCTGGGGCTGAATATCACCCTAATAATTCATCAAAGTCAGTCCCATGCAACCGCATCTTTCTCCAGAGTCTCACACAAAGATCTCACCTCATTCGACGCGAACGACAGCGATCGAAGCGACTTGGTGATTGCGCTGAGCGGCACGATCTCTTCTTCTTCATGCAACGAAAGCGGTGGAGATGCCGGGTTTCCATCAATGGACATGGAGCGGAAGCCCCGCCAATCCGTGGAGCTGCTCAGCGGAGGAGAGCCCAACGACGCCACAGCGCGGTGGTCTCCACTGCCAGTACCACCGCTTCCAAACGCACGCACACTCCACGAGCCCCACGGATCACCCGAGGCGTCAAAAGAAGATGAGGAAAGCGACGACTTGGCCGGCGGCGTGGGCGACATCTCCTGGTCCGGATCGTCCTCGTGCTCCGCGTCCATGTTAGAGAAAAACGACGACGCAGTCGCAGTTTTAAACGGCGGAACGCTCATGAACGGCTTGGTTTCTTCCTCTTCTTCCTCGCGCAGCAGCGTCGCGACCTGTGCGTCGTCGTTGGCGTGCTGCTCTTCGCCTGGACCCCCCGCTGTCTCGCGTCGCAGAGACCGGAAGCTGCCATTCTGGCGGTGCTTCTGCATGGTGCCGCGCGTGTGGACGGCGTCCGCACAGCCTACGCAGTACCGCAGCTCGCACGCGTCACACGTCAGCACAGCAGTTGCGTCGCCGCATTCCTCACACAGACGCTGCTGTTGTTGTGGGGCGTCATTCGCCCACTCGCTGCCGTCGGCGCGCGTCGCGTGGCCACATGAGAGCGCGTCGTTGCCGTCGTCTCCACATGGCAGCTCCACGACAGCGTGGCGCTGGAACGCGCCCTTGGCGTGGCGTTTCTCGCAGCACACGTTGCAGTATTGCAGCGCGCACGCGGCGCAGAACTTGGCGACGACGCGCGAGCCGCAGGCGCAATTCGCCAACGATTTCACGCCCATGTTTGAGCTCCAGCCGTCAAATCACTTCACGTCGCCAACAAAACAACTGACTAAATCGCCAACAAAATTGAAAGCACCAACAATCGCCAACAAAAAATGATGGCGTCGATGCGGACGAGTGCGGGATAGAGGCCGTGAAGCAAGCACGCGACCAGCTCTCTCCGGCGCTGAGTTCGGTTCGGAGCTCTTCGATGCGGACGGACTGACTGATCCTGTCGATGCTACCCAGCGATCTTTCCTTTCTCTGTCGAGTCGCCAAGTGCAACCACCCGCACAAGTTCGCTTTTGGATTCGGAAGTTGGGCTGGCGTCGGTTCACGGCCCACTGGAATCGCTCCGCCGCCTGCTTGGAGCTGGCCGCCCGATCGAAGCGTCGGATCGGGGCAGTAGATGCGAAGCGGCCGTCGAGTGTGGTCGTGGCGCGCGTTGCGTTGCGTCGCGTGCTTCCGCTGCGATCCGCGCTTGCTTGCACTCGCCTTCCCGTGGTGATGGCGCCTGCTTCTTCCAGGCGCGCGACTTTCGTTGGCGTCGGCGTTGTTGGAAAAAAGTTGGGAGTTGGAAGTTGGTGAGGATGCGGATGCTGACTTGTGCAGCTGGTGGTTTTTCGATTTCGTTTGCGGTTTTTATTTGATTTTTGTTCTCGTTTTGGTTCCCTTGATTCCTATTTTTCTTCGCTGTTCTCTTGCAGCCTTGATTTGGTGCAACCATCAGCGGTCTTCTTTTTTCTCACGTTTTCTATTTTGTTGGGTTTTGCGCTTGGAAGCTGATGCGGTGTGGGATTCCGCGGGGCGCTGTCCAACTGCCCCCGCCACAAACACGAGCGACTTCCTCCCCGCGAACTCAAACACAAGCGAATCATTCGGTGACGTGCGTTGCATCTGTGCGGGTGTGCACTCAGCGCCACCTTTCCTTTCGTCCTGGCTGTGGTCGCCTCTGTTTGGTTCGGTCGTTTTCGTTTTCAATCTCGTTTTCGTTTTCTTCGGGTTCTTCCAGGAACAAAACCCACCACCGAGCAGCGTTCCAGCTGGCTGCGTGGTGGTGGAAGATCGCTCGCAATCTCAGCTCAAATTCCACAAAAGCGACGCATATTTTTCCAACGAAACCAACGTCGCTTTTTGGGATCTGGGTCACTCAGAGTGGGACGCGACTCAGAAGCGCCAAGAAACATCCGTCCGAAATCTGGACTCGCGCCTTGTCTCACTTGTCAGGCGGCACTCATCCCAACCGCAATCCTTCACTCATACTGTAAGCCACACCAAACATCATCCAACATCAACGTTGGCGAAAATCGCCAACAACTTCAACGCGTCAACGGGATTTGTATTTTTTCAGTGCAGGCATACAAGGAAGGCAATGGAATGCTACTGCCTCTAGTGGGTGCGCGTGGGGCTGTTTCTGATGGATAGAGAGAGCCAAGCTCTCACTAAACGGACGCGTCCTAGCCTTCGAGCGGCGCGTACTTGGTGAAGAAGCTGTCACCCGCCCACGACGCCGTGAGGTTGGTGTACAGTGGTGAGCCCTTGACGTAACTGGTGGCGTTGTTAGCGTCGCCAGTGCCTGTGTACTTTGGCACAGCCGGGTACGGGTACAGCGGACGCGAGCGGCTCACGGTCGCAGTGCTGGCCGAGCTCACGACCACAGCATCAGGCGCTAAGCCGGACTCGATCCACTTCTGCATGGGCGTCACAAAGTCAAAGGTCGAAAAGCCTTCGCCGTCGCCGCAGTGGTACACACCAGGCAACAAGTACAGACGCTGGAAGCTCTCGGCTTCGTTCTCGCCCATTTGCTTACGCAGCGCCTCGTGGAACGCGATGGTGCCGCGTGGCGAGATGTGTGGGTCGGCCCAGCCGTGGTACAGGATGAGCTTACCACCGGCTTGCTGGAAGGCCGAGAGATCCGGGCTGATGGCGTCGAAGAGCGCGTGGCGAGCCTTGAGCTTATCCAGTGTAGCTGTAGTGAACTCGAGGTCGTTGATAGTGTAGTCGGACGACGGCGTGTCTTCAAACACCAGGTACTTGAGTGCAGCGAGCGCCGCCTGCTCGCTCATGAGGCTTCCTGTGGCCGTCGTGGGCACGAACACGCCCTGCCACGCGAGCTCCGAGCCGTACTGGGCCTCACCGACCGTCAAGTGCTGTCCCGTGGTCTCATCCACGGGTCCCTGGTAGATCTTGGTGATGGTCTCCACTTCCGCAGACGTCAAGCAAGCCGAGGTGTTGGTCGCGTCGGTAGCGCACTGGATACTCACCGCGTCAAAGTCGCACAGGCGAGGCTCGGACACTAAGCCGTCTTCCACGCCGTCCAGCTTGTCACACGCCGCCACGACCGCACTGTGCAAGATAGAGAGGCGTGAGCCGATCAGTGGATGCGTGCCGTCCGAGCCCGTGTTGCTGCGCGCGAGCCAGCCATGGTGGAGCGAGTTCTGGATCGTGAAGATGAACGCTGGCGCGCCGGCGATGATACCGTTGAAGTCGTCTGGGTAGCGCAGCGCCTCCATTACCGCCTCACGGCCACCGTCCGAGCAGCCGTGGAAGTACGCGTACTTCTGCTCTTGGCCATAGTACGACTTGATGAGCTTCTTGGCCGCGAGCGTGACCCAGTGGTTAGCAAGGTACGCAAACGCAAGACGGCGGTCGCGAATGAGTCCGAACGTGCCGTCCGTGCCGCCAGCCATGTCACTGGACGCGAGCGCGAACTGGCCTGTGTTGTCCGTGGAGCCGCTGGCCAGTGCGCTGGTGCCACAGAGTCCACCACAGCCCGTGAAGAGAAGACGCTGCGTCCACGTGGCCTTGGGAAGCAGCACCGTGAACGTGACGTTGGTGTCGAGCTTGCCGTTGACCTGGCAGTACGTGTAGCCCGTAGTCGCGTCCAAGCGACGCGTGGGCGCCGCAGTGGAGTTGCCGCTTCCGGACGGAGACATGCCACTGCCAGGGCCACCGCCACCCATACCTCCCATACCACCACCACCAGTGCTGGCTTGGTCGGATCCTCCGCTGGTGATCTCCGTGACCGACTCGATGGAGCTTCCTTCACCGGCGATATCGGTCAGATCGACGGACGCCAGATCGGCGCACGAGAGCACTGCTGGGACGATAGCCAGTGAGGCTACTGATCCGTCCGAACTGGAACTCTCCGATCCATCAGCGCCGACGAGAGAAGACGCATCAGAGGCTGGAGCGACCGTCGCGGGGGCACTGGTGTCACAGCTCGTCTTGGCGTGGACTGACACTGCCGACGAAGCGACGACGGTCAGTGCGATGAACACGGAGCTGAGCTTCATGCTGGAAAGGTTTCTTGTTAGTGGTTGACTTGGTTTCAACTGATGGTGGCTTGTGCTTGCTGTGGGAAATTGTGCAATGATGCTTTGGATCGCTTTGCAGCTTGAGATCGTTGCGGTCGTCCACAAGCTATTACAAGGAGAAGGAGCCTCGTGGGAGGCGGATCGAGAGGCTGCTTGGATTTTTAAAGCCGTGAGACTCAACGTCGTCAACCGACCGTGTCTCAGTCGCGCGCAACTCGATCCAAAGCGTCATTCCACCGCCAGCCGATTCGGACTCACTGTCAGCATGTGGCCTGTTCATAATTCAGCACCTGCTACTTCAGCGGCCTACAGGTGAGATTCTCAGCACTGGGCTGTTGAGCTCAACGCCAGAAAGTTGTTCGTGTCCACACACACATAGACAGGCGGGTGTTCGTGGCCACAGCCTGCTTGAAGTCATCAATACTGATGGAGAAAGCGCCGCAACCAGGACACATGTCACCCCCCAACAACAG
>JAADXI010001114.1:0-11323 GCA_023337615.1 Pythium brachiatum | reverse complement strand
GCACGGCAGCAAGTTGATGCGCATCGACGCATCGAAGCATTGAACACGACCGCCCCCACGATTGCCGCAGTTGTCGACCTGCACTCGTGCTTTAGGACCGGAAAGGGTGGGTGTGTATGTGCGATGCAAAGCGAGTGAATGAAAGTACCGCTTGCTGTCCACGTCCGCGTGTCGCTCCATTCTCCGCTCCCAGAGCCACGACTTCATCCGACCAATAAACTACTGTGCGCGTCACATCGAAGGCCAGTAGTGGCAACTGTGCGTCAACTACATGGACGAGTACAGCATTCTCCGCCTCGATGGCACCGACGCCAGCATCCAGGACCCGACTGCCGAGTAGTGGCGACGTTGCGGTCGGGAAGCTCGGACGGAATACACCGTCTGCGCCGCGGGGTACACATGCACGTGACGTCCGCTCTTCCGTGTCGACATCTGATGGTGGTCTTCCGTCGACACCTTCGCCGCAGAGTTTTCCCTATCGCGGCGCTGCCGTCCCACTGGTTGCTCAACGATGCCGTCGGTATGCTTCCACGACTGTGTGCGAGGGCCAACGAACTCCGGACTCTCCGCACCGGGCTCCTGCGTGCTGACGCAGAGCTGGTGCATTACGTGGAGAGGGAGGAAAACGAGATTGCCAAGAGCGTGAAGCCGCCTTCGGTGATTGCCCACGTCCGCCTCCGCCGTAGCGCCCAGGAATCTTCGGTTGTCCTCAACAACCTGGAGAAACGCAACATCGTCAGGTCCGGGTTGGCGGAGATCACGGCTTACTTGATGGCGCAGTCTACTCCGCGCTCCAAAGAGCTGACTCGGAGACGCTGTCGGAGCTGTTGGCGTGGTGGAGAGATGGAGATGAAGCGGCGGGCACAGCAGTCGCTGCGGTTGATGAAGGTGCGACGAGGCAGAGGACGAAGAGGACGTGGATGACGTCATTGCCGCAGCAATGGTGGAGGACGACTTGTTGCGTGGCGCTCAGCTCGGGGTGGTGCGACGAGAAGACGGTCACAACAACAGCAGCAGTGTGGTCGTTGTGTCACCGAACAACAACCTCTTCGTTGCCCGTGACACCTCAGCTTTCGTGGAGCTTGCGTTTCCAGATCACCTGCGCACTCCGCCACGCGGTTTCATGGACCCATCAATTCATGCTGTAGAGGAATCCCTACAGCTCCTCACATCTCAACCCGCCGAGTTGGTAGCCACTCCTCAGCAGCTCCACACGAAGCCTCGTGCTCAAAGCTCACACGACGGTCGGCGTGTGGAGAAACGCCGCAGGCCAGATCAACTCTGCCAGCCGACCGCTCGATTACAATGCGCGATCTTCAGGACGAGTTCGGTCTGTTCAGCGAAGGAGAAGAAGAATTCGACCAATGCGGTGACGTCGCTGGCGATGAAAATGGCAACATGAACTTCTCTTCAGGGTTAGGGGCCGACACCTTAGCTGTCCATGAAGATTTCGGACTGGCATCACTTGGAGCAGCCGTCGAACCGACAAGACCACCGCCGCCCAAGCCGGCTGCCATCTCATCCTCTGGCCTTTCCACCCGCAAGCTCATTTTGGGTAAGAGTTACACGCACACGAAGACGTCAAGTGCGGGTCGTACGGAACGCGGACGTCTTGGCTACATCAGCCAGCGAGACGACTGTCTAGTCTACCTACCTACCCGACTTCGTCCGTGCGCTCCAGGACACCGTGGGAGTAGAGGGTGTTGCCCTCCTCTGGGCGAAGTATCCCCTACTGTTCGACGAACAGCATCTGCAGTCGTGCCGTGCGGTTGCTACCCTGTCGAGTCTTCGAAGTACGCCATAAAAACTTCACAATCCCCGTGGAAATCGTCGACAAAATGACCGCTGCGATCAAGACTGCGAGGCTGTGCGTCCGACCTTCGAAGTTTTTCGACATCGACAGCTTCGCAAGCAAAGAGGAGTACGTCGTCAGCGTCGCGCACTCAGTACGTGGATTCGGCGAGGGAAACACTGCGTCGCTCAGGGACTTCTACGCTATCAAGACCTCGTGCAAAGACTTCTCGGCGGACATGGCGTGGTTGGGCGAGCTTGCGTCTCGTACTACTGTAGTCGAACACAATCCCAAAGACAACCCGAGTCAGCGGGTACTGTACGCGCACGCGGACAGCCTCGTCGACGAAGATGGATGGTTTAACCAGGTCACACGAGCACGCGTACGGGCTGTATGTAACGAGAGCGCGTTGAATGTGACGTTCACCACAGGAGGAGACGACGATCGCGTGGATATCAAGCTGTCAGAGGTTCTCGGATTCCTCGGCCTTAAGTAGTGGCTGAACGATCTTGTGCTTGTGTTGCTGCTGGTCGCGAGACGAAACAAAGACTCACTGGACGACGACTCGTTCTTCTGGACTAGCCGTTGCCCACTGACTCCTTGGCTACTTGGCTCCTCGGCTGTTGTGGCTGGTGTTGCTGTTGCAGTTGGTGGAGAGCGACGCTTCATCGTGCTGGGCATCAGCTCGCTGAACGGATCTCTGGAGTCCTGGATCTGGCGGCTCCTCCCGTCCGACCCGACCAGCATGACGACCGACGCGAAGCACGACCAACGAACACGCAGCGAGACCAACAGACTGACAAACAGCGTTCCTCGGTGAAGGCGTCGATCACGTTTTCCAGTCTGGACGCGACACACCCCCGACTTGTTTTCCCCGATTGACTGGGTGGGGTTATTCAAAAAAGGTTATCCGTGAGTGTAATAGGTGGTATCACTATCATTTGAGCTAGAACTCGCGCGGGCGTCCGCTGTCGTCCGCTAAGGTGCACCACCACGCGTTCTTTCACCTGTTCCCTCACGCCAAGTCCTGGAAGCAGCTCCAGGCCAATCAGATGGGTAAACCCGAAAATGACAAGCAAGACGTCAAAGCAAGGTGTGTACTCTGTATTGTGATGCATATATGTAATATGACGTCTTGCACTACCGATCTACTCGCTGCTCACATCACCGTAGTCTTTGCGTTCTGAGCAATGAACACCAGGTCTTCCACAAGTTCGGGGTTCAGTAAGCATCGTCGAATAGTCACAACGTTGCCCCCAGTGGAGAACGCACGCTCAGAAGGCGCTGACGTGGCACGCACCCATACCATTTCCTGGCTAGCTGGCGCAGCAACAAATACTTGGCACCATTATCCTGCCACCACGTGACGGGATTGATGCTCACACGTTTCTTCAGCAACTTGCATGCTTTGATGTAGTCCTCAACTTGGGCTTTGCACGTCGCATGTACATCTCCGTGAGCAATATGGGGCACGGCCTCGTCATCGCTGGAATCATCATCACCAAACATTCGCTGGTTTAGGCGGTCAATATGACCTACTGGCGTTCGCACTGGCGACATGAATAATGGTTGGCCTGGTGGTGGTGTACCTGGCGGCCCTCCACGCTGCCATCAGCTCAGCCTCCCCCAATGCACGCTCGTGGGGAAGAAGGTAGGCATGCGTTTCAGCTGTCGGGGGTCAAGAAGACGGGTCCAGCGAATCACTGCGTCCATTCCACTGAACCGCTTGGTGAATAGTGCCAGAAGAGCGCGTCGCACCTTGTGCATCCTCTCCGCCACAGTTGGGAAGCACGGATCCACCATCGCCGCGAAATGTTCATCGAACACTGACTCCTTCATCAAATTGGTCTTGAGCATACGAAGAGACGGGAGGACATAAATCAAGGTGGGATATCCCTCACCTCCGAGCTGCGTGTTTGGGCTTACGAAACTTAGCGAATCATTTTTCTCCTCCTGTAGACGTTCCAATGCTCGTGCTTCTTTGCTCAAGTTCGTTCACTCCCATGCCGGCACGTCTTTTTCTACCGCACGTACAAGAACTTCGAGAGCGTGATCCCGATCAAGTTCATCAACTCGCAGTGGTCGCTACTCAAAAACCGTCAACGACATCAGTGTCGGCGACCCTGACCTGCCTCTACGTGGAAGATACGCGATCAAAGACGCGTCTGACACGTGCGCATGCGATCTCGCGCAAGGGGACAAGCTCTGCAAAGCGATGGCCGTGGTGCCAGGTGCGATTTGAGTACTCGAGTATTCAATTTGAGACGTTCAAGTATTCCATCGAGTCGGCTCGACTGAGTAGAAGCGGCGGCTGAGATGCGTGAGCTTGCCAAGGCACAGGCTCGCTCAAACGTAGCGTGTGTTTTCAACAATGGCGTGGATTTGCTGCCTCCGCAGAGAGACGTGGAGTCAAGCCGCTGCAAATCGTGGCTACGCGGGTGAGGCGATCTGGTGCTGTGGCCGTCGCAAACAATATGGGACACCGCATTCACCAACACGGAGACACTGAGATGGTTTGCGGAGCAATTCAGCGTGACAAGGGTCCAAGCCCGTTTTCTTCTGCACCTTCCCGAGCGAGCGACGAAGAACGTGACGACACACTCGGACGGATACCTGCCCACTTAGTTCCATTCTGCCTTCTCGACCAGAGCCTTGGCGTTGTTAGTTGACTTCAAGACATCTTGGACGTGGACATCGACCCCGCACTCTTGGCTTGACACACAATCGGGAATTTGTCTGAATCAATCAGACCTGGCTGAATGCATTCACGACAAAACGTGTGGCTACACCGCGTGAATGTGATTGATGACTGGGTCCTTCGCCCCCCCCCCCACGAACACACACCGCACTTCTCGGAAGACCGATCAGAGTCACGCACTCGGCCGATCTGGGCTTGTCGATACCCCAGCGACGAGGTGTTGATTCGATTTGTCGATGGCGGCGCACTGGTGGAGACTCTGCAGCACGGGTTGGAGATCTACGGGTTAGTGATCTGCAGATTGACACTGGCGGTATCCTCCTTCCACGCTGGGAACCTTTGAGTCACGAGCGAAGATTTCCAGGGTGGCGAGGAGTTCGTGTTGTGTACTGGATCAACACACCTGACCTACAACAGCTGAGAATCCATAATCAGCAGTAATGCCCACCATCAGTCCACACGCCGAAATGACTTACAGGTGTGCGACGACTTTCTCGAACTCTTCATTAGAACTGATCATCTTGGGTGGTGGACGAAGCTGAGGTCTGCAGCCTTGCTGTGCTTGCGGCAAACGCAAAAACGGACTGCTCGCGCGGATCGCTTGATCGACGCGTGAGGCGCGTGGGTGTGCAGAGGTCACGCGGCGAGGGTCGCTGGAGAATGGAAACAACTCGAGTGTCCTCTGTCAGGGTAGCACCGTTGGAGGAAACACCTCCATTAATCCGACCTCACCATCCTAACTGACCCCACAACGATGTTTTACACGCGAAGTTCAAATTTCAAACTGCAGCGGTGCAACAGCTGGCTGGTTCGCATGCCTGGATCCTCGCATTGAACCTCGCGTTCAGCTGCACCATTCGTTCCTTGATCTCGGCAGGAATTTGGAACGAATCTGCCTGGTTCAACGCGATTCATCTTTGCTGCATGAACACGAAGACGCGCGGCAACTGGCGACGAGCAGCCGGTTCTGTAGCGACTGTCTGGGTAAGATGTGTAGTGTTGTGAAGCTCATCCGTGCATGTGATGCCCAGATCAGCTATTGAGCACGATCTGTTGAGTGTTCCCCTGAGGGGCATCGTTCGTGAGATAGTCGCGAAGCTCTTCCGTCCGATGAGCTCGATGCACGACCTCCAAACGCTCAGCAGACGTATTATATAGGGGATCTGGATTCATTTCGCATATTCGAAGATGCGTATGCGTTTCATCTGATGACTCGGAGAAGTCGAGACAGTTGACGTATAGTACGTGTGACACGCCTCACACGCGACTGCAGTGCAGCCTTCGAAGTCCAGGAACGCCGCCTCGGAATTTGGGCTGCACAGCATGAGGATCTTCCTTCAAATGTGCTCGACGAAGCGATCACCAGGAGTGGTGCCTTGCGGACGCAGCATTAGGGTACCAGATGGTTAGTCACACAACCATCTTCTTAGAGATCTGCATTACCCAGGCAACAGCCCGAGGCGAGCTACTAGAGGACTTTAGTTTCTGGCGGATGTACTGCCCGAAGAGGATAAAATCTCGTACCTATCCGAAACGAAACTGTTAGTTGGATATTTTGCCTCCAATGGAGGATGACCCACAAAACCTCTAATAGATACATCACCTCCTCAAACCGATCGTGGTTTCCGATCAGATATGATCTGTATCCATACTCGCCAAGAGACAGCACCAAGCCGAGAGAAAATGGCACGAAGCGAAGAAGCGGCCGTACGAGAGAAGCCTCAGTCTTGCATTGCAAGCCAGCCACCAAGCAAACCAAGCAACAACGAGACAAGAGAGAGACATGGCGATGCCCAAGTCGCGAGTGTGGAAGCCACCACAGCCACTCAAGCCCGCAGAGGTACGTCGCAAATTACATCTTGTTCTACGGCTACTACTGCTACAACCGCTAGACTTTCATGCGTGCGTAGAGCCAAGCGCTTCCAGCCATCGATCTGGTGCCGCTCGTGAGTAGTATCATTCCACTGGATTCTACGGTGCTCGACCTGAGTGAGTGTGACGATGGTGAGAGTGTGCGCGCCAGTGCAGCGCCTGCTCAAAGAGCTCCCACTCGGCCCACCGACAAAAAAACGCAAGTGCACTAAGAATCCAGCGAAGGCAGCGCAAAAGCCAACACATACCGACCAAAACGGCCAGGGAAAGACACCAGGAGAGCGTGTGACCTACTCCGAAGCGGAGGGTCTCATCATGATGAAGGAGGTCACGGGAGATGACGGTCAATTCGATCGGTGTGGGGAATCGAAGGTGGACCGTTGGGTCGCCGTGACGCAGCGGCTGTCAGTCATTTTCGACAAGAAACTGACGGCTGGTGGCCTCCGTAAGCACATTGAGAAGCTGGAGAAGGACTACCGCAACTTGCGATCGAAGGAGACGGCCCTTTCCGGTACGTGTGGTCTTGCTGTTATGCTGTGTTTGACTCTAATATCGTGTTGGTTACTCGTAGGCAAAGAGCCTCGGGAAGACACCTACCAGAATCGCGCTGGAAGTAGAGCTGGAGCGCTACGTCCAGGCCAAGGACGAGGAGAGCTCGGAGAAGAACGAGCGCACGGCAGCACGCAACAAAAAGCTTGCGGACGATCGTGCCAATGGCACTGCGATTCGTCAGGCCGCGCTAACGACGAAGAAGCCACGAACCAAGCCTACGGCAGCTGCAGCGAAACGAACGTTACCGACGGAATTTCTCCAGCGTTTGGAAGCCGAGTCGGCTGCGCGGCGCGAGCAAGAACGCGCGGATCGCAGCGCGTCCGAGCGTCGTTTTGAGCGTCTGCTCGAGCAAGGGGCGCGCTCGCACCGCGAGCAAGCTGAGATAATGCTGGTGGCGATTCGAACGATTGGTGCTGCCATCACGGCACACCAGCGTCAGGAAGCGCTCGAATAAGAGCTGGAGGAGAAGGAGCGCCGCCCGTGAACCGCCCACAGCCCGTTTTGATCGTTTTTATTTGAGTACCAGAAGCATTTTGAGATCGTAAGTACCAGAAGCATTTTGAAATCGGAGCTAATATACGTTTGAGTCAAAGCAAAGCTGTTCGGTTCGGTCTATTCCTCGTTATTAGTGTCCTCCTCACTACTCATGCCGTCAAGTTCGTCGTCCTCTTCATCATTACTCAAGTCCGACTCATCGTCAAACCAAAACTGGTCGTCTTCATCGGACAGGTAGTCGCCTTCATCAACGTCTTCGTGGAGGAGATCAGCCAGATAGATCTCGAGCGTTGGTAGTCGGCATCGAAAATACTTGCTCGCTTGGTTCCGACGCCGTGCACAGGAGATGCAGTTTGTGAAGAAGGCTGCAATCACGAACATTGCTCCAATAGGGCTCTTGAAAACCTTCATGTTGTCCACGAGTGAAAAGAACTTCCAGTAACGGGCGATCCATCCAAAGCTCCATTCCACGGCGATGCGATCATGACTCAAATCGCGATTGAATCGGAGCTGTTCGGGAGTTCACCGTGCGTTGGCGAACGGTGTCATCAGCCAGCCTCGCACGGGATAGCCTTGGTCGCCGTAGAGATGGTAGCCAGCATGGCGTTCCATGTCGTCCACCACCACACTATCTTGCAGCATATAGCTGTCGTGCCGACGGCCCTCAAGCAGACCGTACATCTGTACCATTAGGCCATTGGCCATTGTGATGTTCTGGAACTTGAGTCCGTGATGCTTCTTGTGGCCGCTGTAGGCTTGGTCCTGGAACTGTGATGGTCGGCAGGTCCTTTGGATGGTGCCGTCGATGAAGCCCACGCACTCACGGATACGCCCGACTTAATGAAAAATTGCTTCCGCAGAGCGTGCTTTGTAACGATCCACCATCCTGTGGTCAAATAGCATCTTCTCGTAGATTCTGTCGTAGACCAGCGCCACGGTCACATTGATGGCCGACGAAATCGCTGGGCCAGATCTTGTTCGAGATCTTGAAGGCGAGCTGGATACGCAAGACGACGGAGCAGCAGCACCGCGCTTCTTCACGGGGAATAGCGTACATTTGCTTGGTGTAGACTGTTGTGGGGAGCTGCAGATGGGTCAGGATGAGGCGGATCTCGCCCACTGAGAAGCGGAAGTGCCGACGACTCGTGGCGTCGTCGTAGCTGTCCAGGTTGAACGGCGTCTTCGCGTAGGATGTGCGCCGCTCCTGTGCTTGGAGGGCCACGTATTGAGAGGCGTGTAGCACCACCTCGTCATCGCTGAAGCCCATCGCGTACAGCCCTGCGATCACCAGGGAGGCATCTTGCTCTTCTTCATCGTGCTTTGTGGCCATGTTGGCAATGTAAGTGCTGGATGTGGGTTCCCACTATGTTTCTGTCGCCTGCTTTCCCTACCCCTCAACGAAGGCCGGCACTTCCTCCACGCCAACTAAAGTTCAAATCTTGGTGTTGGAGGAAGAGCCAGTTGCCGCCGAACAGGATATTCCAGGCCACTTCTTCCGCCAGAAACTAAAGTCATCTACTCTACCCGAGGTGGAGACGAACTATCACGCGGTACATGGTACGTGTCCCCGGCACAACTGACGCAATGGAGTTTGCCACGAGCCGAACCCACTCCAGCGTTCTTCTACGTGAAGGATATCTAGCAAGTGGTTGCACGAGTATCGGCGCGAGGGCTGCACAAACAATGTAATCCACGACACTGCTGCGTCTGGGCATCTGGTAAAATCGCTCTATAAACCCCGCACCGTAGTTCGTCACACCCCGGCGGCACACACAAGAGCTGCATTAAATGGCCATTTCGAAGTTCTCAAGTGGCTGTCACACGCTAACCGTGATCCAGCCAATCAGAAGACGACACCTACCAACTGCAGTGGTCCTGATGTTAAGGTTAGCGCACTGGATAACAGTAACGTTAAGGTTGAGGTTAAGTCGTTCCTCAACATGGCCTTAACCCTTTCGCGAACCGAGCTCTACAATAGGAACTCTACCAGATAGTGAAACCAAGTCATTTCCGAAGAAAAGGGAGCAAAATGCTCCCTTTTGGAAATCTGATATATCTCCCATATGTCAGCTCTGTACCCAACGTGCAATGTTGCAGCCAATCACGTCGCACCATTCGTAACGTAAGTTAGTGCATCAGGCCAATGTGTACCCACCGGTTTTGTAACAAGCAGCAAAAGGGAGCAAAATGCTCCCTTTTACACCGTTTTTCTCACATACATTTGGAAAAGACCACGAGCGGGAGCATTTTGCCCCCTTTTGGGGTGTTTTCCAAAGGTGTAAAAGGGAGCATCTTGCTCCATTTTCCAAAACCGGTGGGTACACATTGTCCTGGTTCAATAACTTAGGTTAAAAATGTCGCCACCTGATTGGCTGAAATATTTCAGAATGGGTAGAGGGCTGACATATGTGAGATGTATCAGATTTCCAGACGGGAGCATTTTGCTCGACTGGCGTTCCAGCAACTGTGAGGTGCAGGCGCAGGCGCGTGCGAAACATGAAAGGCAACTGTAGACCTGTAGCGCAACTGTAACACTCGTAGATGGGACTGGAATATCGGAAGAGCAACTGGGAGTCTGGAGGGCAACTGTGGCGGGCTTAGAATTACATGGATATCTGGAGTGCAACTGTGGGTTGAAGAAAATTACACAACGAGCAGGGAAGTAAACGGGAAATATAGCTGAGCGAAGGAAGGTATCGGCGAGACGAAACACGGGATCGCGTCCCGTGATTGAGAGGGGCTTTGCTGTTCCAAGATCTCACAAGGAGTGTTGAGAATGCGACCAAGTGACGCTCCGTCTATTGGGCCGCGTCGCAGTGTCCCAGAGGACGCGGTGGTGGAGGCAAGACGCCAGTATTTAACGGAGACGACTGCTGTCCTTACTGCGGCGCGGCTTGCGGAGATTAGGGACATGCAGTTGCTCGTCGGATGCCTCGACGATGCCGTCGCCAAGCTCGAAGAAGTGTGTGCGGTGATCGAAGGCGTGAAAGAACAGCAAGCAGCGCTAGAGGCCAAGTTGGACGCGGATATGAGGATCGCCGAGCAACTTCCTCGGGCGCGTCAAATCCGGGCGAGTATGAGCTCTTCGCCGCCGGCGTTTGCGAGTTGCTCGCGTGGCCTCATCGACATGCTGCTGCGATCGAGGTGAATGTGTGCCATGCTGCTTGCGTGGCCTCATCGACATGCTGCTGCGATCGAGGTCAATGTTTGCCTTCACGGCGAGAGGTTTGACGTGAATACAGATGAATGCATTTGGCTCTATTTCGACGCGTTTGGTTGCATCTATTCTCTGTTACAACAGTTTACCGATCCGCATTCGCAGAGGAACCACAACTCATCACCGTAGTCGACGGTCACCTCCTCCCCCGCCGCAATATCCTTCACAGAGACGGCAACCACGGTATGGTACCGACCGTTCGATACGGGTACAAACTTTGCCGACGCTGAGTGCGAGTGGTTCATGAACCTCGTGATGCCCCCGAACTTATCCGCGTCGATGTAGACACGTTTACTTGGCGCCTCTTCCACCCGCACAGTGGGACGCATCCTATACCCCGAGTTTGGCGCGGGTGGCACGTTGGGTTCGTCCTCCACAACAACTTGGCCCACGTATTCCCCGATGACACAGTCATCGGGGATGAAACCCGTCGCCATCACCGTCAAACCGATGCTGTATTCGCTTGTCGCGACTCTCAGGTTCTCGGACTCGAGCAGATCGAGGCTGTTTCCGCACTCGCCTTTCACTGGCGCAAGAGTTCGCAGCGCAGAAGACCTCAAGCTGCTTGTTGCGGCACGTACTGCGGGTACAGCGCGTGCGACACCAACACGTTCCAAACGACGAGGTATACGGGAATGTGAGGTCATTCGGGTTGAAGTGCGATCGGATACTGGCTATCTCCGGGGGGGGGGGGGGG
>JAADXI010001113.1:0-11325 GCA_023337615.1 Pythium brachiatum | reverse complement strand
CGCTGCCTGCCGTCACTGCGAACACTCTCTTGCGATGGTCTCACGATGCGCGGCCGTCATTCGCGTGCTGGTCTTCGGTCAGAGACGCGAGGAGTCGAGTGCACAGGCATCGAATCTGGCGTGGACGTTGCGGGCAGGGGGCGGGCTGCCAGCGAGTCTCTCTAGTTTGCAGCGCAGCACCTTGTAATCGCTTCTTCATTCACCGCGCCACGCATCGTTACCAGCCGAGACCTCAGTGACGCACCTACACTGCCACGGACGCAGCATCTGGGGAGCGGATGGGTTCTTGGTGGCTTCTTGGAGGGATCTTGGTCGGAGCCGGCGAATTGGGAAATGAGGGCCTTCCGAAAGCGGCATGTGAGAGAGCCAAATCTTCGCTTCTGAAAATGGGGAGGAAAATTCAAACGAACTCTATCGCTATAGAGAGGGTATAGTATCACCGATAGATTTTTTGACCCCTGAATTATCTAAATAAAACCGCACAGAGGTATTAATAGTTCTGTATCAATATTTAGAAAGGCCGGCCAACGAACGAACTGAACGAGGGCATGATACGAATTTGTGCGTGTATTATCATCTGGCACATGCACATCCATCCACTCACGATGCGGCTACAATATTTCTACGTAAGTTCTTCCATGCTGGTCTCTAGGCAGAAGCCGAGTTGACCAGGTTGGCGTACAGTCCGTTCTTCGCCAGCAGTTCGTTGTGCGTGCCCGACTCCGCGATCTTGCCGCCGCTCACCACGCAGATCTTGTCCGCCTTGCGAATCGTCGACAGGCGGTGGGCAATGATGATCGTGGTGCGGCGCTTCAAAGCCACCACCTTGTCCAGAGCGTCCTGCACGACCTTCTCACTCTCCGAGTCCAGCGCACTCGTGGCTTCATCCAGTAGCAGGATGTTTGGGTTCTTGAGGATCGCACGCGCGATGGCGATACGCTGCTTCTGGCCGCCCGAGAGCTGCTCGCCCTTGTTGCCAACTTGCGTCTTGTAGCCATCCGGGAACTGTGAGATGTAGTCGTGGGCGTTGGCCATCTTGGCCGCAGCCTCGATCTCATCCTGCGTCGCCTCCGTGCTCAAGCCGTACGCAATGTTGTCAGCGATGGTGCCCGAGAAAAGCACCGGCTCTTGGCCGACGAGACCGATCTGATCACGCAGCCACTGGACGTTGAGATCCTTGAGGTTGTTGCCGTCCAGGAGCACATCGCCACGGATTGGGTCGTAGAAGCGTTCAATCAGCGAGATGATCGTCGACTTACCACCGCCCGATGGACCACAGAACGCAACGGTCTGGCCGGCTTCGATCGTGAGGTTGTATCGCTTGAGCACCGAGATTCCTGGACGTGTTGGGTAGCGGAACGAGATGTTCTTGAACTCCAGCTTGCCGCTGACTGTCGCTGGACGCAGACCGCCCTCGCCGAACGAATCAATCGACACTTCGCGGTTCTCGATCGACATGATCGTGGCACCAGCCTTCACAGCAGCCTCAGCGTCACCAAAGTACGAAGCCGCACCAGTCACACCCTGCAGCGACATCATGATCGCCATGAGCGTGCGGATCACCTCACCGAACGACGCGTCGCCACGCTCCACCAACTTGGCACCGTACCAGAACACGAGCGCGTACACAGCCATCATGATGAACGAACTGTAGCCGAGCGCGATACCGTTGATCTGGGCCTGCATGTGGCCCTTCTGGAAAGGCTCCTCCAGCAAGTCGTGGAACTTGGCTGCCGAGCTCTTCTCCAGACCGAGCGACACGACAGTACGAATGTTTGCAAGGCGCTCCGACGCGTGGGCTCCTGGCTCCGCAAGTTCGTCCGAGATGGCGTCACGCTTGTGGATCTGGCGCATGCGAATGTACTGGCCTCCGATCAAAAGCGGGAACACGGCGAGCATGATGAGCGTGAGCAGCCAGCTTCCCGTCAGGAACGAGATCAAGATAGCTGCGATGAGCGTGAAGAAAGCCTGCACGAGACGCGCCTGCGAGTCACCCGAGAGCATTGCGACCTTGGTCGCGTTCGTGTTGAGATCCGCGGTCAACGCGCCCGTTGCGTGCTCTTTCTCGTCGAAAAAGCCAACGTTCTGACGGCACAGTGCTGAGAAGTTCACGTCGCGCATGCGAGTCGTGAGCTTCTCCATCATGTACTTGAACGAGTAGAACTGCATGAAGATGAAGCACATCAAGATGACCGCGCCGATCAAGTAGCAGGCGCCGTAGAACGACACGTCCGTGTACAGATCGTCCAAGTACTTGTGGTCACGGGTTCTTGTCCAGTCACCGTACTTGACCGTCATCGATGTGATCATACCCGAGACCAAGATCGCCGAGCACGGCAGCGCACAGCCACTCACACACGCACCGAGCATACCCGTGTAGAAGAACTTGCGCTCAGGCTTGGACAGGCGGAAGATATCCAGGATCGTGAACTTTGGACGCTCCGTCTTGTTGTTCTCCACGCGGACTTCCGATTTGTCCGACTCGGTAGACACAAAACTATCGCGACGCTCAGCCACTGCAGTTTCTTCCTGGACTACATTGTCCTCATCGTCGTCTCCCTCCCTCGCCTTCAGCTCCTGCAGCTCGTACATGGTCTTGTACAGACCGCCCTCCAGGATCACCAGCTCGTCGTGAGTGCCAGTCTCCACAATGCGTCCACCCTGCAGCACCACGATCTTGTCCGCGTGGCGCACCGTACTCAGACGATGGGCGATCACGAGCGTTGTCATGCTGGTCTTGTCCATCAGTTCGTTCAATGCTGCCTGCACGATGCGTTCACTTTCGTTGTCCAATGCACTCGTCGCCTCGTCCAGCACCAAGATCTTTGGGTTACGCACGACAGCACGCGCAATAGCAACACGCTGCTTCTGGCCACCCGACAGCGACACACCCTTCTCGCCCACCAGCGTGTCGTAACCCTGCGGCAGCTCCATGATGAAGTTGTGGGCGTTAGCCATCTTCGCGGCCTCGATAGCCTGCTCACGCGTGACATCCTTGGCACCCGTCGCAATGTTCTCAAAGATCGTTGTCTGGAAGAGCACCGGCTCCTGCTGGACAATGCCGATCTGTTCACGCAGCCAGCGCACGTTCAGCTCCTTGATATCCACACCGTCAAGCGTGATCGTGCCGCTCTGGGGGTCGTAGAAGCGCTCCAACAGCGACACGAGCGTCGACTTGCCGCCGCCACTCGAGCCCACAAAGGCTACAGTCTGGCCGGCAAGGATACTCAGGTTGTAGTCCACGAGCACAGGCGCCTCCGAACGCGTCGGGTACGTGAAGTGCACGTCCTTGACCTCAATGGCACCGTCGCATCGGTCCGGAATGATACCAGTCTCCTTGGAAGCGTCGATCGTCGGCTTGGTGTCGAGGATCTTGAACAGCGCCTGTGCTGAGCCCGTCGCCTGGGCAACAGCGGTCAAGTTGGGCGAGATCTGCGCGAGCGAAGCCGAGCCCATGAGGATCCCGAAGAATGCCTGGAAGACCTTGGCCGGCGTGGTCTTGTCCTGGGACACCTTGTGGCCTCCGTACCACAGACCAGCGGCGTACATGACCCACATACTGCCCAGGAACATGGCAAACACAGCGGACGTGTACTTGGCGAGGTTGATGTTCTCCGACTCGGCGTTCTTCACGTGCGCAATGTACTTGCCCAGTGCCTTCTTCTCCGCGTTCAGCGACGCGACCGTGCGGATCTGGCTCAGCGTTTCTTCAGCGATGGCTCCAGCTTCCGCGTACACAGCCTGTGCCCACTCGGACTTGGAACGCATCATCTTGATGAGCCAGGTCATGGACAGCGCCATGAACGGCATGACCGCCGCCATCACCAGCGTGATGTCCCAGCCGCGCGTGAAGCCGATGATAAAACCCACAAAGAACTGCGTGGTGAAGCGGAAGAGATCGCCGAGCTTCTGGCCCATACCGTCCTTGATCTTGACCGTGTCACCCGACAGGCGACTGGACAACTGCAGCGCGTCGTTCTGGTCGTACCACGAGATGTCCAAGTACAGCATGTGCTTGAGCGACTCGCTACGCAGGTACTTCATCTGGCGCTCCGCCGTGTAGTAGAACGTGATGTACGAAGCGTAGTCCGATACAAACATACCACAGGCAATGAGAAAGTAGTCCAGCGCGGCGTTGTTGATCGAGTCCATGTCGATCGGCTTCTGGCTGAAGCCCGTGAGCATGTTTCCGAACACGATCGCCATCATGGGGAACAACGCGCCGTTGAACGTCGCAAACAGAATACCGATACACAGCAGCAGCTTGTCGAACGGCGTCGCGTACCGGTACAGCGAGCCAAATGCAAACGACTTGGGGCCGCCAGGCCCACGGCGCGGCGGGCCACGGCGCTTCTTCTTGTCGGACGCGGCTTCAGTGGATGCTCCGGACTCCGAGTTGGTGTCCTTGTCCTCCTTCTTGAGCTTGGTGGCGTCGTCATCTTTGCCGAAGACTTGCACCGACAGATCGGCGCCGGCCTTGGGCGTCTCGACCTTATAGTACTCGCCCGCAGGTGGCTTGTCCAGCGGCGACTTGGGCGTCGGCGCCATGATCACGAGCAAAAGTTTCCCTTGCTTGGTTGCGTGTCGGCAAGATGGAAAGTTGGCGAATGAATGAACTTGTTGGAAGTTGGTGTTGGCGATTTGTGTGTTGGTTCTGTTGGAATGTCGGCGGTTTGTTGGTTCGCCGGGCGACGGTGACGCTGATGTGACCTCTTGGCACCTGGAAGGATAGAAGGATCAGAGTGGACCCATCTCGCCAGCCGCGGCTTGGGATCTGGATATTCGGTGTTTTGGGACGAATCGAGATGTTTGACCGGACTTCACAAATAGTTATTAAGATTGGGTAGCTACCTTGATTCTAGTTTAGGTTTTCGGCCTGTTTTTGCAACAATCAGAAGCAACCTGACACGGCCGTTTGGGTGGTGCAGCACACGATATTTCGCAGGAACCACTGCATCATGTTTGATGCCGGATACAGCCACAGGCCCAAGCCCACTGCATTTGTTTCATCGATCGTAAGGCAAGGCGCCACAAATACCAACGATTCTCCCTGCGGTTGAATGATCATTGATCATTGATCAAGGCCCAGGAAGAAGTGTCAATGCAGCATTGAAGGTGCCCCACAAGAAGAAGAGGTGTTGACGGTGCTGACCACAAGTGCATTTTATCCGTCCTACATGCACAAAATCCGGATTTACTGAGTTGCGTGAGAGGGGACAGAGACCACGACAGTGGGACTCAGTGGTTGCGACCCGCCTCTCGCTGTCACCGACAGACACGGAATGGTGGTAACACCATCACTCCATCGATCACGTCGTCTCACGAAGAGTGCACGCGAAACCCTACCCCTTATAAGCGTGGAAGCCGCAACCTACACTAACCTAAATCAATGGATACTTTTTGCAATCAGATTTCCCTGATCGCCTGTGAAAGTTACAGTCGCTGCTGCTGCTGTGGACGAGTGCGGGCTTGAAGCCAGCTTGGGGCTTCCATGTTTCGGAGCTGCCTGTGATGATTATGAGCCGGCGGAGAGGCGAGCGGGAGCCGAACAGCGACGAACTCGACAACTGCTCTGCACAGTATCGTGGGCTTCGGACCGTGGTACAGTACTTCACACTGCAGATTCTGAACATGCACTTGCCGGTTACAGCCATCATCCAACAGTTTACGCGCAGTCCGCAACCTCCATCTCATTCGGATTGCACCCGAGTCTGCAGCAAGATCTCGAGGGGTTGTATACATGAATGATTGGTTGCTCCAATTGTACAGTATTCCTGTGGTTCTCAACACGAGTGGTTGGGACCCCTGACCCACTGGAGTACTGGAGGCTGCAACCTGCAAGCTGCTGCAGAATGGCCCAGTGCGAGCACTGCTTCTGGATCACCACGACCCGTGGGTTCCTGTTACCGGTGCAGTATTCTGTGGTGTTGGCGGTGGATGAGAAGATTTTCTGGTGGTTGAAACGCGCTCAAGCTGCGAGGGGCTCCTAGACTTAGGAATACTGGTGCGTCTTGGATTGTGGGGATGGCACCTTGAGAGCCCGCAACGCGAAACCCCAGGGCAGACTCAGCGCCGCACTTCCTACACACACCGCCCACTGCTCGCCGTTCAATGCGACGGCGTGGAACAGCGTGCCGCCGTAGTGGATCGCAACGAATTGGAGCATTGCCTGTAATATCCACCCACCGACAAACAGTTTGTTGTGCACGAGACCCGCAAACACATTGAGCTCATCGTCGATACGCCGACAGTTGATCTCGTTGAAGAGCTGGAGCCACGCAAACGTGTTGAACACCATGGTGGAGCGTACAGACGGAAGCTTCTCGTCGCTGGTGGCCATCAAGTGCTCTTCCGCCATCAGCGGCCAGTCAAAACCCGCGCGGACGATCAACACCAGAAGCTGAAACAGTGCTTGGCCTACGATATGCTTGCACATCTTGCGGGACAGAAGCGGCGCGTTGAGGTTGTACGGCTTGCGCTTCATCACGTTGTCGGTCGGCGTCTCCGTCGCTAATCCCAAGCTCACGAACGCGTCCATGAACAGGTTCACCCACAGGATCTGCACGGCCGTGAGAGCGGGCGAATCCATGAACAGCGCACTGCCCGTGGCCATACTCACAGCGACAGCGATCATCGTGAGCTGGAACTGGAGAAACTTGGCGATCGAGTCGTACACGTTGCGTCCCCACTTGATGGCGTTCACGATCGACAGGAAATTGTCGTCCAACACGACAATATCAGAAGCACGCTTGGCGACTTCCGTGCCGCCACGACCCATCGCAAAGCCCACGTGGGCTTTCTTCAGAGCCGCAGCGTCGTTGGTACCGTCGCCTGTGACAGCCACGAGCTGAGAACTCGGGTCTTGTGTAGCCATGAGCCCTGTCACGAGCAGATACTTGTCCTGCGGTGTCGCACGCGCGAGCACACGCAGTGTCGGCCACAGTCTGTCGAAGTCCTGTTGACACAGCGAGCCGTTCGCGTCCGTCACACGGTCTCTGAATTCCGACGCGTCCATCACGGAGAAAGCTGCGTCTCCATCTTCGAGATCGGTGTGGTGCAGAGCTGGGAGGATCCCACACTGCCTGGCGATCGCTGTGGCCGTGACCAAGTTGTCGCCCGTGACGATACACACCGCAACGCCCGCAGACTTACAGAGCTCAATGGCACGAGGTACTTCGGGTCGAATCGGGTCCTCGATGGCGACGACGGCTAGTAAAGTGAGGTCGCTTTCCAGTTCATCCGGCTCTTGGATGGTTTCTAGAGCCATGGGAACTTCCTTGTATGCAAAGCAGAGCGTGCGGCAGCCGCGACTGGCGTATCGCTCGACAACAGACTCCATGATCACAGTTTTTCTATCGGAGTCGAGTGCCGAGTCGCCATCCACGTCCCACGCAGTGCGAGTGCAGCGACTGAGGACTCGCTCTGGCGCTCCCTTGGTGAACACCAGTGCTTTACCTGGCTGGTTCTGGCTCTTGATCACGGTTGCCATACACTTGCGGTCACTGGTGAAGGGCACAACACGCTCAATGTCAACGCTGTTACGCGAGGCTGCGTAGTCGAAGCCAGCTCCCTGTATGAACCGCAGCAGCGCACTCTCTGTCGGACTGCCCGTGCTTTTGTTCTCCTCCAGCAGCTCCGCGGACGAATTGATCGCCATGCTTTTCACGACCAAGTCGATTATCGTCGAATCGGCCACCGTCTCAATAAGCTCTGTAGGGCTCGTGATCTCTCTGGTACCCAGCCACATTGCTGTGACAGTCATTTCGTTAGTCGTGAGCGTGCCGGTCTTGTCTGAGCAAATGATCGTCGCGTTGCCGGCGGTCTCACACGCGTACAAGTGGCGCACGAGGCTTTTCTCACGCAGCATGCGGCGCACAGAGTACGTCAGTGCGAGAATCACAGCCAGTGGAAGTCCCTCTGGGATCGCGACCACCAACGTCGTGACAGCGAGGATGAAGAAGTTCACGTACTGGCTCAAAGCCTCCGAGCTCCACGACTTCTTGTCCACGACGAACTCCTGGATTGAAAACTTCATACTCAGGGTGGCGAAGAGAAGCACAGAGATCACAGAGCCGATCTTCCCCATCGTCAGATTGAGCTGTTCGAGCTTGAGGGCAAGCGGCGTGCGGTCCAGTGCTTGAGCTTCTTCGTTCTTCTCCACTTCCGGCTCATCATCGTCCTCCTCCTCACGTACCGGAGTCGCTAGAGCGACAAAACCAGAAGCGTCGTGCTGGCTTGGCAGCTCATCCAGCACTTTGACAGGGCGTGGTTGTTTCTTGGTTTTGCCGTGGACGACGCGGAGGATCTGGCCTTCTTGAGTCGACTCTCCGACAGCAAGCACGACCATCGAGCCGCTGCCTTCGATCACCGTCGTGCCGCCCAGCACCACGTTGCGCTTCTCACTCTCCCAGTGCTTGCTCACAGGCTCCGCTTCACCTGTCATCGCGCTTTCATCGACTCGTAGCTCTCTGCTACTCAGCAGCACGCCGTCCGCTGGGATGACATCACCCGTGTGAAGCACCACGACATCACCGACCACAAGCTCCCACATCGGCACTTCCATTGGCGAGCCATTGTCACGCACCACATGCACCAGTGGGTTGTTCTTGACAGCATTGAGGTCTTGGAACTGCCGCTCTTTCTTGAGCTCAGTCAGCGCCGTCACCAACACGATCGCCGCCACAGCCACGAGTACACAGGTGCCTTCGACCCAGTCAGTCTTGGGATGCGTCCCTGCCAGCACACCGAGCAGCAACGACACCACGCCAGCACCCAACAGCATGAGATTCGTACGGTCTTGAAACGCCGAATCGATCAGCAGCTGAACCAGCGACTTGGATGGCGGTGGCGCGACGTAGTTGCGGCCAAAATGCGCTGTGCGCGGCTCGAGAGAAGTGGTTAGAATGCCGTTTGCGATGCATCCGTTTGCGACGCCGATTGCAGCTTCCAGGCCACGCCAGCCGCCCAGCGTGTCCACGACAGGATGCGCACGCGCGTTACCGACCACATACGAGAGTCGCTGCGGCGATAGCCACGCAGGAGCCGCGGCATTGGCGGAGTCCACGGCGTCTCGAAGCGCCATTATGCCCTCTCCATTGCTGGAATTTGCCCATGGGTGTCAATAGGAGGGATGACACAATTCTATTTCATTTCTGTATACTAGTATCCATCCTCTGGGGAAGGCGACGTGGGCTTTGAGTAGTAGACGGTCTACTCTTCAGGTCGCATATGTTAACTTGGTTGACTTTGTCGAGTCCTTCGGAGCTGCTGGAAGCTGGAGCTTCGAAAAAGCCATGAATGGCCACTGGTTGCGCAGCTTCGCGCGGCGTCCTGCGCTCGCTGCGGCGCCCACACGCAGCGCATTGCTGCAGCACCATGCGTGTATCGTACGTAGCTTCAGCTCCAGCAGCTCTGGCGATTCAGCGCCTTCTAAAAACGTCGGTGCGATCAAGAACACGCCGCATCTCAAGCGCAAGCTCGGCCAGCACTTGCTCGTGACCGAGAAGATCCTGGACCAGATCGTCGACGCGGCGGAGCTTCCAGCTATCATTAAGCACAAGCAGACGGCTTTGGGTGCTTCGCTGTCCGCTGCTGCGGCTGAGCGTAATGCCAACGGCGAAGAGGAGGACCCAGTGAACACGCAGGCACTCGTGCGAGTCCTGGAGATCGGCCCTGGTACAGGCAACCTCACGTCAGCGCTGCTCAATATTGCACCCAATCTCCACGTCCACACTGTGGAATTCGATGCGCGCATGGTGGAGCGTCTGAAGGAGCGTTTCCACGACGAGCTGGACGACACCAAGCGACTCACGATCGAAAATATTGACTTTGAAGACTTCCACTTTGCCAAGTATGAGACTCTTCCAGCCAAGAGCGCCACTACAAAATCAACACGCCGTGTGTCGATTCGAGGCCGAGCCAAGGCACGTGAGCGTGCGACTGCAGCCGCTGCGGCTGCCGAGGAAAACGCGCGTCGCCACTTTGACGCGTGTGTCGCTAACATCCCGTACCAGCTCTCGTCCATCATCATCTCGCGCCTGACCAACTACATGTACCGGTTTCCCGACCGCATGAAGTGCGCGGTGCTGCTCGTGCAGGAAGAGTTCGCGCAGCGTCTGCTGGCCAAGTGCGTTTGCTGCCCCTAGCTGCTGGTACTGATGGGAGTTATAAACTGACGGTTGTATTGTGACACCAGGCCAAGTACGCAGAACTACAGTCGTCTGAGCGTGAACACAGCGTTGATCGCCGACGTTGTGTCGGTGGTGCCAGTGGGTAGAGAGCACTTCCTGCCGCCCCCGAAGGTCGACTCGCGTGTCATCAAGCTCACGCCCAAGCGTCAGGAAGGCTCCGAGGTTCCGGAGACCGCCGACCAAGAGCGGTTCTTCCAGGTATGTGTAGCTGTCTTCCTTTTGAGTTTTGCACCGTAGATCACTGATCTCTTTTCCTAATTATGTAGCGCTTCGATACACTGCTGCGTATCGCCTTCACGCGCAAGAACAAGACGCTTCGCGCGGCGCTGGTGTCCAGCACGGCGTTCTCGCTCATGGAGAAGGAGACGCAGACCACGCTGTCGAAGGAGGAGATCAAGGCCCACGTGGAGAGCGCACTCGAGACCACGGGCCTCGCGTCCAAGCGTGCAGTGCAGCTGCCCGTGCACGACTTCAAGCGGTGAGTTCCTCAGTAGCAAATGCATTGATTGTATGGATGTTTCGTGTGGCTCATGATATTTTATGTTGCGGGATATATAGGCTGATGGATGCACTCGTGGAGCGCGGCATCGTGTTCCGCATCAGTGAGACGCGGCATTTCCGTGACTAGTTCTGCCCAATAGAAGAAAAATTCCCTGGCCCCTTCACTGCCTTTCTACTGCGCGCTGTCGTCGTCTGCGGCTGTGTCCGGACGCGTGTTGTATGTCGTGGATAGAATGCGGATACATTCCTGGACGTCAATGCACTCGGTGTTGTTCGGGTCCAGCGCACTGAGAATGTCGTCGACGAAGCAGCTCACTTCGTGCTGGTTACACTCGGGCATGTGCGCGTACGCGTTCTCCAGAAGCCGCTGCATCTTGGTGCGGAACACCACGACCGGGATGTCCTGCTCATTAGGAAAAAGACACTGGGAGAGAGAGAGAGAGACACACACACACACACCTCAGTCCTATGAGAAACCTCAGCAGATACCGTGGCTAGTGGCTACGTACGTTGAACGCCGCGAGAAGCTCGTTCTCATCGTGCGGCGGCTTCACGAGCATGGCGCACAGCACGATCCACTCCTGGAGATCAATAGCCTTGCTACCGTCAGCGTCAGCGATCAGCAAGTACTCGT
>JAADXI010001112.1:0-11329 GCA_023337615.1 Pythium brachiatum | reverse complement strand
GCGATCCTCCAAGAACACCTCCTCGGCGATGTAACTCAGTGGCGGGCCTCCACTAATCCGGGCTCTACTGGCTCCGGCTAGTTTTACATTCCAGCGATTGTGTTCACTAGTTGTAACTCAATAGACTTCAGTTCAAAAGAAGAAAGAAACATACGAACACGCAACGCAGATCCGCGGGCTTGGCACGCAGCGCGTCTACGTGGACGGGCGGCTCGTTGACGAAAGAAACGGCAGCTTTCCCCGCGAGCGGTCCTACATGACGTCGTGGCAGTTCGGAAGTGGCTGCATGAGCGGATACATTAACGTCGGGCCAACGAACAACTTCACTCGATGGTGCGGATTCCACGGCTACGTGGAAGACTCTTCGCTCTGGCATAACGTGCTTTCGGCGGACGATATTCAAGCCTTGATGACCCAAGGCACGCGCGAGCATCTGCGCTGTAAGTGGTCGCTGCGCCAGCCGCAGTTATATGAACACGACGATGACGTGAAGTACATGCTTTGCTCCCACCCGCGTGATGGCCAATTGAAGTGATCGCCGGTACGCAGCCAGCGTCACCTAATGATCGCCGGTACGCAGCCAGCGTCACCTAGCTCCTCCATGTAACGCTCGATGGCTCAGCCAAGTGCTCATTCCAGCAACTCTACACAACATCCTTCGAAGTCTCGTAAACAACCGTATTGACAGTCTCGCTCAGTGTATCATTGTGCAGTACTTTCTTGTCAGTGTGTTCGCTTCGCTCCAGCTCAAGTCTCCATGGTAAGTGAGTTTTGAACATGATGCTTCCGTATTTATTTTATCAGCTCATTTAATGCAAGGGAAGGTGAACGACCACTACCTACAGCCATCGTGTTTCCGTGTGTGCAAGATCCTCTAGATAACAGTGCCTAGTTGTCCGCAGACGCCGAGTCGCCGTCTCTGTTGTCGCGCACAAAGTCGAGCGAGCCGTCGGCATTCACGCGCACGCGGTTGGACGCGCGGGGGCCGCTGTCACGTGGGGGCATGCTGTCAAAATCCCCAGCGTCACGGTCGCGGTCTCCACCACGACGGCCGCCTCGTCGGTTGTTGTTTCGGCTGTACGGATGCGATCGCGCGTTGCTGCTACTGTTGCTCTGGCGCTGGCGCGACTGGTGCTGTGGGTCGCGGTGGCCTCGGCCACGCTGCTGAGGCGGCAGCGCGCGGCGGTCGTGGTACTTCTTGTTCTTCTCTGGTGGGAAATCGTCCGCCGTGGCACGACGCACCAAGATCCGCCACTTCTTGTCCCGCGGCTGCGAGGCGCTGCCAATGTCCTGGCCGTATCGCCACTGGGAGCGGTTAAAGTCCTCGTCTGGCGTCTCTGCTGGCTCCGCAGGCATGATGGCAACGTCTCCACTCTCACCAGTCGCTGGGTCGAGACTTTCATCCATCTCCACATCGCCTTCAGCCACGGCAGCGGGAGCCTCGGTATTGGACGCCTCCTGGCCTGAATTCTTCTTGGCCCTGAGAGTCTGAGGCGGCACTTCGTCACTTAGTGCGATCAGCGCACGACCTGCCGTACCGGCATCTTCAAACACCACTGTGCACGAGCTGTCGTTGATCCACTCCACGTACCACGGCCCGTAGCCGGTAAAGTACTCCATAATATCGTTCGTGCGCACTTGCTGGAACCGCTCGTCCAGTGAGTACACGTGGATCGCGTCGTCGCGGTACTCGACCATCGTATCGCCCTTGATATCGCACCGCTCTTCACGCACTTTCCGCGACGATGGCTTCAAGTTCATGACCTTGGCACCGAACTTCGGGTTCGCGTCCGGGTCCAAGCCAAACTTGAGCGCTCGCTCGCGCAGCTTCAGCTTCTCAGCTTCTTTCTCAGCCCACTGTTCCTGCGTGAGGCCGTCCTGAAGCGCACGCACGGTCTCCGCTGAGTATTCCACCGCGAACTGCGGCGTATCGAACCGCTTCATCCGCGCCTCGCGCTTCGAGACTTCGTCCTGGCTCGTGAGATCAAAGCCCGTCGAGAATCCTCGCTCGGTCGCGCCAGTTCGTTGCAGACGACGAATGACCTTGGGGTCCAGAAACTTCTTCAGGTCTGGCGCCACAAAGTCCCCACCGAAGCGAGCCGCGCGACGCTGCGCGACCTCCACCTCCTGCTGGTACTCAGCCCGCTGCGCGTCTGTGAGTAGATCTTCCGTGCCCATTGGGTCCGCGCGCACGATCATACGCGGCGTCCACGTGTCGATGGGCAATGGAGCCTCAGTTACGTACTGCACTTGGAGACCGCGCACTGTCGCTCCTTGGTTCCACGTCGTGAGCGCGATTTGGTGGACCGCCACCGGGTCCTTTGTGTCCGTGCACTTGACCACCGTATCCACGCCGACTTCCTTGCCAATGCCCATGACGATGCTGCCCTGCTGGACCACGACCCAGTACGGGATGAAGTGCTCTGCCGAGCACGTGCGGCCACAGAACACAGTCGCCAAGTCGATTTCCTTCACGTTCGCACCGCCGCTGCCCAGCGCCTTGCGTACCGCGACCTCTGTGTTGCCGCTGAAGCCCAGCGCGACCTCGTAGCGCCACTGCGTCGAGCCATACGCAGCGAATCCCACACGCACATCTTCCATCGCAGTCGCCTCAAACTGGAGCACCAGGGCACCTTCCGGGATCGAAACTTCGGCAGCAGCCTCGCCTTCCACCACAGCAGGTGTGGGCACGTCGACGGCGCTACGCCAGCCCTTGTAGCGGCCGAAAAATGCGCTCAAAGAGAGCTCTCCGTCGGCACTCATGTTGACAATGTTGGACGTGTCCGCGTGTTGCGATGTGAGACCTTTGATACAGACAGCGTTACAGGGGGGAGCCCAAAATACGGAGGATCCATAAATCCATTTATGGATGCTTTGGGTGATTGGGTGGCGAATTGGTCCATATGGACCTCAAATGGACCACCATTCTGAAGAGCCGGGTTTGTAACAGCTGCAATTGAAGTTGTCGCAGCCTAACGCGTTCTGTGTTGTTTTGCAGGTTCGCATAACAACCGATATCAAGCGGACGGACGCGAAGAGTTTCGATCGTCTGAAGACGCGCGGATCCGCTGGACGACGAGCTCCATAACTCAAGCTGCAGCACGGTTCAGAAGACGATAAATACACCACAAGATGGCCAAGCGTGCGGTGCGTAGCGTCCAGTCGTTCATCCACGGCAAGTCCGTGTCTGCTTCAAGCAGCAACGCGCCAAAGTTCACGCTGCTGAACGCCGCGACGGCGCTCCCCGAGACGGAATTCCTCGGTCTGGACCAGTCACAAGTCGCGGACGCTGTAGACTCCGCGCGTGTTGCACAGCGCGAGTGGGCGCAGCGATCGCCAGCGCAGCGCGGCGCGATTCTGCGACGCGCGGCCGACATTCTGGTCTCCAAGAACCAGCAGATCGCCGAGTTGGAGACCATTGATACAGGGCGACCCATCGCAGAGACGAGTGTGGTAGACGTTCAGAGCGCAGTGGATTGCCTGAACTACTACGGAGGCGTCGCGCCATCAGTAGGCGGCCAGCACTTGGATATGCCCGGCGGAAGCTTCGCGTACACCCGTCGCGAGCCGCTGGGGGTGACTGCGGGGATCGGCGCGTGGAACTACCCGCTGCAAAGCGCAGCGTGGAAGTCAGCCCCAGCGCTAGCGTTTGGTAACGCGATGGTGTTCAAGCCGTCGGAAGAGACGCCGCTGTCGGCGTTGCAGCTCGCGGAGGCATACCTTGAAGCCGGCGTGCCCCCAGGCGTTTTCAACGTGGTGCTCGGGGCTGGCGTGACGGGCGATGCGCTCGTGACCCACAAGGACGTGTCCAAGGTGTCGTTCACAGGCTCCGTGGCGACTGGCAAGCGAGTGTATGCGCGTGCGGCGGAGTCGCTGAAGAAAGTGACCATGGAGCTGGGCGGCAAGTCCCCTTTGATTGTATTCGACGATGCGGATCTGGAGCAGGCTGTGAGCGGCGCGATGATGGCCAACTGGTACTCTTCAGGTCAAGTGTGTTCCAACGGCACGCGGGTGTTTGTGCACCGCCGTATCTACGACGCGTTTGTGAAGCGGCTCCACGAGCGCACGCTCAAGCTTCGCATCGGCGATCCAATGGACCCAAACACGGACATTGGCCCGATGATCACAGAGAAGCACATGCTCAAGGTGATGGAGTACATCGAGGCAGGCAAGAAAGACGGCGCGACGTTGCTGGCGGGTGGTGGCGAGCGGTTTGCGCCAAGCAGCGTAGAAGGTGCTTTCAAGAACGGGTTCTTCGTCACGCCAGCGATCTTCACGGACTGTGAGGATCACATGACGATCGTGCAAGAGGAAGTGTTCGGCATGCTCATGAGCGTGCTGGTGTTTGACGACGAAGACGAAGTGGTCGCGCGCGCCAACGACTCGCCTTTCGGACTTTCCGGTGGTGTGTTCACCAAGGACGTGACGCGCGCGCACCGCGTGGTCGCAAACTTGCAGGTGGGCACATCGTGGATCAACAACTACAACCTTGCGCCAGTCGAGACGCCGTGGGGAGGCTACAAGCAGTCGGGCATTGGCCGTGAGAATGGCTTGGCTGGTGTGGACGCGTGGACGCAACTCAAGTCGGTGTACGTGGAAATGAACGAAGTCGAGTGCCCGTACCCAGTGTAACAACAACCCGACGAGCAAGTACAACAACAGGATACACATAGTGAGACCACTACAACGCGATTGTCTACGATACTTCGAAGGATGAGGTTGTGAACAGTTGCTAAACGAGCAGTGGGCTGACACGTCGAGCGTTACATGGAGGGGCTGGGTTACGTCAATAAATAGGGAAGCATCATGTTGAACGCGATACTCACCGACAAATCTACGCGACGAACTTGGCGCTGATCGCTTCTCGGCAGTACGGACACTCCCCGAAGACGGTGCTGAACGACTGACGCGCCGTCGGCAGAGCCTTGAGCCACTCGAACAGACACTTCTCGTGGAACGGGCGATTGCACTTGGGGTTTTCACACAGACGATCGGGAATCACGGTCTGGGCTTCACTCGGTTTCTCACCACCACCAGTCGACGCTGCTTCACTGGTTTCATCGTTGATCTCAAGGCGGTAGCAGTAGCAGATCCCGCATTCCAAAGCAAACTCCTCCGTTGTAGTAGTCTTGGGGGACGGCAGCTCAACGTCCAACAGGATCTCGAGGTTCTGCGGCACGGAGTGGTGCTCCTCCCACTCAAAGAGATGGTCACTCCACCGCTCTCGCAGTGGCGCGATCGTCGCTTCACTACCAAAGAACTTGAGCTCACAAATGCCACGCGGGTGCTTTGCATCGATCTCGATCTGCACGGAGACGTGCCGTTGGAGGGCGATGCGGCGTCGGCCTGTTGCACGAGATGGGTGGTGGGGCTCCAGCACACAGCAGGCCGCGTCGATGTCGTCCAGTACGTTCCAGAAGGCTTGGTACTCGTTCAAGAAGGTCTCCAACTGGTCCAGAATGGTCTTCAACGTCGGCATTGTACGTGAGCCCTTGGAGGACACTGGCCAGTTGAGCTCAAACTCCTCCGGTGCATCCACTGTACACACTGGCGCTGTCAATGGGTAGTCAGACGCGAGCGTGACGCGGATAGTGTGGGCGCGGCCGCTTGCATCGTGTGTATAGAGCTCTAGCTGCCGCAAGTCGTCACTCAGCTGAGCCAAGCGGCTCCATCCGACGGCATCCAGTTCCACCATCAGTCGATTGTAGTACGCGGCATCCGGAAGCGCGTTGCTGGCTGCGTTTGTGATAGAAGACAGCGGCGCACTCACGGCCACGAGCTCCTCCAGTTCGCGCACGAAGCCTTCTAATGACGTGGCTTGCATCAGTCGCACCTTGAGCAGCGGCTCGTGGGGGGCGAGCAGCGCAGCAAGCGGCGGCTCGGCGTCGACGCGCGCGTGGTCGAAGAGCACGCGCGGCAAAGACGACGGCGCGTTCGCGTTCGCGTTCGCGTTCGCTGGCGACGCGTAGCACACGCCCGAGATCCGCATCTTGAACTCGTCGTTGCCCACGCGCACGTAGCCTACAAACTGGGACAGCGCGGTGTCCTCTGGCACGAACAGCGCGCCTGGCGGATGCCGATTCGCGTTCAGATTCAGATTCCTTGGCGCCATTTTGGCTGTTGGTGATAAACAGATCAGCGGTTCGCGCAACCTTCAAGCAACATTCACGTACTTATTGCAGCCTTCGGCGCAGAAAGGATGTGGAAAACCGTGCTGGCGCCGATTGCTGCTGCAGGACAAGAAGCGGGCGGATGCTCCGCCCAAGCTGAATAGGATGAGTTGCTGCGTCTGCTCAAGCTGCTCCGTCTCGTCCAGTTTGGCGCCGGCGACAGTGATTTCAATAGTATCAGTACACGCGTCGGCCTCGTGCTGTGGTCGTGGTCACGACTTGGAACAGGAAAGATGCAATGTATTCACACCTACCTACGTATCTATCTATTGAGCCGCTCGATTAACGAGCTCGTGGGATGCCCTCGATGGCTACTATAAAGGGAGGGCTTGAGGGTATCGCTGGACGACACCGTCGGAGATTCTCGCGATAATACCCAGGTACTTGATGCGGATCCGCCGACACATTCGCGTGTATCCATCGACTTGCATATCAGCATGCTGTTGGCCACTGTCGTTGGCGTTGGTGTGCTCCGCTGCCGCGTCTTCCAGTCGGCTCTCCACGTCGACGAGGTCGCCACGGATCATCGGCAGAGCAAGCGGATCTGCCGCGTTCTTGCGTCGTTCGAACGCGTCCACTAAGTATCGCCATTCAAAGCCTGTGAGTTCACGCCATTCGTCGTGAAGGCTCTTGAACATGCAGTAATTGTAGCCAACGTATTCAGCAAAGCCTTCAGTCTCGAACCACTGTTTCCACGCGGGGCCGTCGCGCGGGGACTTGGAGGTCGTGAACGTGAGCTCGAGGAGTGACGCGAACACGCCCGGCGAGCCACCTGAGTACTCCATTAGCGCGTTGGGGAGACACTCCCTGAATACAAAGCGGCGCCGAAGCCTATAGCAGAGCTCGCGCATCTGCTTGGCTGCGAACGGCTTCGTTAACGCATGCCATCGCGGAACAGGTCGCGGTTGTCACTTGCCAGTCTCTGGAGATCACCACTGCCGACGCCCACGAAGCCACCAAAGGTTGGCAGCTCTTGCATCGCACGGAGAGCCGTGAGAAATTGCGCTGCGCGTGCTGGTCGCTCGAGTAAATACTCCATGTGGTCGACGATCAAGCACCACGTCTCAGGCAACGCGCTCAACGCCCGCAACAGACTTGCCATGTTGGTGCAGGAGAAGTCAGGGCCCATGCCGCAACTCAGCGACTCCCACAACATGGCCTCGTCGTCGAAATCGACTGTCTGGAGGTCCACGTGAAAGCATTGGTCATCAGGCCCGGCAGTGGCTTCGATCCACTTCGTGATCGCGTTCAAGACCGTGGTCTTGCCTGACAACAGAACTCCCTGGATCAGCGCCACGGGCTTGGGCCCACGCAGCGTCAGCGCGACTTGAGTGTCGTGGAACGCGTCGATGGTGTCGAGTGGCACGCAGCAGAAGTCGAGAACGAGAGGAGGATTGGCGAATGCACGCTGGTCACGGTGGACCACACACGCTCGCTTCCGTGGCGGTTCGTTGCTGTCTTGGTCACTGTCTTGGACGATTGCGACAATGTGGATGTCGCTCTCGTGGAACTCGAATCCGCTGCCGAGCAGAGGCCCATAGAGTTGTTCCTGGCCGCGCAGGAGCGCGTCGCACCCGTGCTCTACCAGTGGTGCATCTACTCTAGGAAGCGTGGCACGCTGCAGCCACGAGCACGAGTCGGAGGTCGCGTCGTCCAATGCCTTCGTGACAAAGAGTGTCAGTGAAGCCCCTTCTGGGATAGAGTGGCTGCTGGTCGCCGCCTTCTCCACGCTGTCGTAGAGGTCGTTGACCGTTGTACTGGTGCCAACGGGGACCAACTGGACGGCAAGCAGTTGGCGGCCCCGGAGATACGCACAGTTGAGCTGCATCGGTGGTAGTCGGTGGGTGGGGAATATATGGAGCAGTGCACGCTCGAGGGTGAATTAAGAAATGAGCCTGACGTGGCCTGAAAAGAAGAGCTCCATTGCGGCTTCCTTTGGCAATGCCATCATCACTCGGCAAAGGGACGTGGGCAACAAACGTCTCTTGATTTCCCAGCATCCACTGCAACGTAGACACGCAACATTCGTGTAACCTTCGCGCAACACCACGTCCGCTGGTGCTCTACATTTCAATGAATCAGATCAATTCAAGTACCGATACGAGAATGCTCGGCCTGTCGCGACGGCACCTGGGGATCGCGCTGATCGTGGCCTTCGAGCTGCTCACGCTCTCGTACTTCGTGCTCCACGCCCCTGCGATTGACGAGACGAGTCGCCAGCAGGAAGCTCTGCGCCGCAGCAGCTCCCAGAACATCCGCCAGTGTCTGTCGCCTCGGCAGCGAGACCCACGCTTCGTGGATCCGCGTGTGGGCTGTGTGACGCCGCGCCAGCGCCACGAGGCGCTACGAGATCTTGTGTACGAAGCCAAGACGATACTGGAGACGCTACATGTGGTGTACTGGTTGGATAGTGGCACGCTGCTTGGCCAGAATCGCATGAACGACCTGCTTCCGTGGGATCTCAGTGCTGAAATCGGGATCTTACGTGAGGGTTTTGAGGTGCTCAACGTGACGGAAGTTGTGGTGGGAGATGGATATGAGCTCAACGTACCCAACAGCAAGATTCACAGTGCTCACGACCGCAGTGAAGAGCTTCCAGTTCGACTAGTCGAGACCAAATTCGGTTTCTACGTGGACATCTTTGTGTTCCACGACGTCCAGGACCCGTCCCAGCCGCAGCCAATGCTCGGCTCTCCGCCTTCAGCTCGCTGGAGTCGCTGTGTGAAGTGTGCGTCGGTCAATGGATCGCCAACTCCAACTTCCAAGCACTTTGTCGTTCCACGAGACTGGATCCTTCCCACACAGCGGTGTTTCGTGCACAAATTTGAGGTCATGTGTCCTGCTCAAGCCAAGTTGTATCTCGAATATCTCTACGGAGATGAATTCATGGTGCCCAGTGTGTGGTCGTGAACTGAACAAATGTCCTCGCTCGCAGTCTCCAAAGCTGCTCCAGTTTTCCAACATCTTGGGCTCTCTAGAGTCCATCCACGTCCTCGCTTCGACTGGATGTGGCGCGATCGGCGACCACAGTCTCCAGGATACAAACACGTCGACTCTTATCGGCAACGAACAAGAACCAGACGCAACGAGTGTTGCAGTACGAAGTTTGTGCTCATTCTACAACGTCGTGATGTCCGTGCCGCTCGTGGATCCGATTGAGGACGCGCTGATCGAGCAGGATCAGGACGAGTTCATGTGCTCACTCCCATGGACAACCACGAGTTTCTGCAGGATCCCAAGTTTGGCTCAGGCGATGGGCAATTTCCACGCCTACTTGAACAACCAGCGATGCCCACGCATGGACGGTCTCACGTCGGCTTGGAATTACTCAAGTCGTAGGCACCGGAGATGGAGACGGAGCGTTGGCCCGCCCCATGAAGTGGAGAGGCGAATGTGTTGGATCTCAGCGTCAAAACTTTCATTGAACGGGAAAGGGATGTAATATACAGGCAGACCTTCCTACATGTCGGTCTACTATGTAGAAAGGAGAGTTGGTGTGCATCTGTGGACAAGGCAACCGGAGATCGTCAGCGATGATACTCAGGTACTTCATGCGGATCCGCCGACACATTCGCGTGTATCCGTCGATTTGAGTATCCGGATGCTGCTCGCCACTGTCGTTGGCGATCGTGTGCTCCGTCGTGGCTTCTGCCAGTCGTCTCTCCACATCGACGAGGACGCCACGGATCAACGGCAGCGCAAGCGGATCTGCCGCGATCTTGCGTAGCTCCAGCGCGCACACCAAGAATCGCTATTCAAGGCCAGTGAGTTCGAGCCACTCGCTGTGGAAGTCAACAAACATGCTGCGATTGCTGGAAACGTATTCAGCAAAGCATTGAGCCTCGAACCACTCCTTCCACGCAGTACCATCGCGAGGGGACTTGGACTGCTTAGTAAAGCTGCTAGTACAGCTCAGCTTCAGGAGCGATCCCAGCACGCCTAGGGAGCCACCTGAATACTCGATGAGCGCGTCACAGAGAGACTCGTGGATCACAAAACTACGGCGAATGCGCCAAAGCAGGTCGCGTATCTGCTTGTGTGAGAACGGTTTTGTAGCAATCACCGTATTGTCGGGGAACAGGTCGCGATTGTCGCTCGCCAGCGACTGGAGATCAATCACCATTGCCGACGCCAAGAAAGCCGCCGAAGTTCGGCAGCTCCCTCGTCTCACGGAGAGCAGCAAGGAAGTGGGCTGCGAGCACCGGTTTCTGCACAATACACTCGACGTGGTCCACCACGAAGTACCATTTCCCAGGCAACTTCGCCAATGCCGTCACGAAGCTCGCCTTGTCCGTGCAGCACTTGTCTTGGTCCACGCTGCAGCTCAGCGCCTGCCACATTGTGATTTCGTCCAGCTCATGGGCTAGTTTCAGATCCACGCGGAAGCAGCAGTCATCACATTCGGCGGTGGCATCGATCCAGTCGTAAATACCTGTCGAGATCGTGGTCTTGCCTGAGAACAGAGCGCCAGAGAGCAGCACCATTGGCTTGGGTCCACGAAGTGTGAACGCGGCTTGGATGTCTCGGAACGCGTCGAGCGTATCGAGGGGTACACAACAGATGGTGAGAATGACGACAGATTTGGTGAAGGGAATCCCACACATCCGCTTGCGTGGGGGTGGTTCGTCTCCGTCGCTGCGCTGGTCCGAGACTAGAGCCACGAGGTGGATGTCGCGCTCGTCATAGTGGAAATCACTGCTGAGCAGCGCGCTACAAAGTTATGGCTGGTCGCCCAGGAGCTGATCGCATCCGTATTCCACGAGAGCCGCATCGAGCCACAGTACCTTCTCACGCTGCAGCCACGAGCACGAGTCGCTCTGCTTGGATGGCGTCTTCTTCGTGGGATAGAGCGTGAGCATAGTGCCTTCAGGAATGGAGAGCGTATTTGCTGCCGTCTCGTTCACGACTCGGTCGAGCCTGAAGAGCGATGCATCACTGGGGATCGAGATCGGCTCGACGCCGAGGAGGTCACGACCGCGAAGGTACGCGCAGTTGAGCTTCATTGCTGATAATACCGACATCTGTACGGATGAGTGCCGTTGGCTGCCGAACGATAGAACTGAGCGAACGATGAGAGAGAACTGTGAGAGAATCAAGATAATTGAAGGTGTTGTCGCTTCCAGGTTGATGGTTCCGGTCTGTCAAGCGACGTTTTCTTG